>JALBYZ010000342.1:0-32615 GCA_038050575.1 Globisporangium mamillatum | reverse complement strand
TACTACATATTGCATAGGCTGCGTATAATATTTTATAGGCCACCTATCGCCTCCCTTTTAAAAACTCAGCAAATTAATAGGACGATAAATATCACGTTACAGAGGGTGGTATCGTCTTCAACATAGGGTCCTCTATTCGAGCACTCCCCTAATCGTCGTTTGCGCGTCGCTGCTGCTTATCGTCGTGCTTACTCAAGCGTTTTTCGTCACGACTTTCTAGAAGCCACCAAGCAAGTCAAAGTCAAACTCTCCAAGCGGCCCTCTGCATGCATTATCCATCCGTCCGTTCATCTCCACACGCAACGCACACGCAACGCACACGCAACGCATACAACACTCAGATCCACAGCGGACCCTTCATCCATCCTCCCATCCATCTCTCATGAGTCCGCATCCCGATCCACCGCACTCGCATCCGCACGCCACCACAGAGACATCTGAACCCACCTCCTCCTCCAGCACCATGGCGCCATCGCCGCCAGTCGAGAAGACCTGTCTCAGCTGCGGCGAGCAGCGCGTGAAGCAGCGCTGCGGCGGCTGCCGACGCGTCTACTTCTGCGACCGCGAGTGCCAGAAGCGCGCCTGGCGCGACCACCGCCCACTCTGTATACCGCTGGAGCCAGAGGCTACAGTTGTGGCTAATGCGAATGCCGATGTTTCGGTGCAACCACCAGCAGCAGCTTCGCAACTGGTAGCTGTTGCCGCATCATCCAAACAGTCGCCTGCGCCGGCATCGCCCAAGATCGCGTCAGCGCTGCATACGAAGAAATCTGCAAGTCCCAAGTCCGTGACGCTCATTACCGAGCCCGTGGAAGTGCTGGAGCTGCCAGCGTCTGCGCAGGACCACCATGAACAGTCCTCTTCTGCTTCCAGTAGCGGTGGCTCGAAGAAGAAGAAGAAGCACAAGAAGAAGAAACGCAGCAACAGTATGCACGCGCCCGCGAGCGCTCCGCTCGTCCAGCGTGACCTCAAGAACCGTTCCGTGTCGCTCTCGATGCGCAAGCACATCATGTGGGGCGACGTGTACGCTCGCGAGTACGCGCGTTTCCCAGGTGGAGGCGGCGCTGTGCCGTACGACGGCACGTGGGCCCTCGGTCTCGGAGCCCCCGTCGCTGACGTTCAGCTCGGAAGCGTATTGGACGTGGAAGAACTGCGCGAGCAGGAGCTCAAGTCCCGGATACAAGAGCTCCCAAAGAGCAAGCGCAGCTACGTGCGCGAGGGCGAGACGCGACAATTTGACTACTGTCGTGGCATCGACAATCCGCTCTTTTCACGACTGAGCGAGCGGGAGCGGAAGCAGATCTTCATCGACACGAGCACCAAGAGCCACTCGCACGACGATGACGACGAGCCGCACCACGGAAACGGAGGTGGAAAGGCGTCGAGACGCAAAGGATCGATCTCGTCCACGTCATCGTCGCCGCCAAAGCACAACCTCAGCAATGCGCGCTTCCGACGGATGTCGCTCTCCTTATCGGACGCCGGCAGCGAGACCGACGACCTCGACACTCCGGACTTTGCGTGCGTGTCGATCGAGCAGCTGGACGAGTTTGCCAAGATCCGCGACTCGCGCGAGGTCGCGTGCGGCTGCTCGTGCGGCGATCTGGTGAAGAAAGTGGCGAAGATGAACCTCAAGCGGCTGCACGCGTTCCTGACGGATCGCGATATCGAGGTGACGGTGCACACGAAGCCGGAGCTCATGGCGCTCGCGAAGGCGGTTGCGATGAAGGAGAAGAACTGCTCTAACTCGAAGGAGTGCGAGTGCGCGAGGAACGGCGTCGAGTGCCACTCAAACGTCTGCGACGGCTGCGTGGGCGACTGCTGGAACCCGTTCAAGTCGTACATGTACAACAAGAAAGAGGTGGTGCAGTACCGGAAGGAGCAGATCGCCAAGTGGAGAGAAGCGAACACGGCGCCGTCATCGGCACCCCAGAGCATGGAGAGCGACAAGAAGCAGCAATGCATCAGTGTGGTGTAAATACTTTTGCAAGCAGGCGCAGTGAACATGACCTTCATTTGTGCGCCTTGCCCCCATTTGTACCTTGTGACGTTGAACGTCAGCCACAATCGTCAACCTGTTTATCTCACTGCTCACCACCAATGTATCAGCAAAAATGAAAAGCTCAACTGCGAAACTCATCATGCTCCGATAAAAAAATACACACACGCTACCTCCATTCGCTTGCTTCAATCCGTTAAATTGTCGACTCTTCTTCTTTCTCGTTTGCTGTGCATTGCTTCGATCGCAGCACTTCCTACCTACTTCGACTCGTGTTTCCCAAAATTCTAACTCTCGACGTGCTTTCCTGCTAAGCAATCACACCCTCGTGGCTCATGCGATCTCGTGCTTATCGTCGGCGCGAGAAGAAGCCTCCAGACGAAGTGGGCTTCTTCACGCGACGCTTGTACACCGCAATTTGGTCGTCAACGCGAATACCCCATTGCAAGTGTTCTGCTTGGACGGCAGCAGCTAAGAAGACGTTCAGCTTCTCCGCACGCTCGCCGATCGTCTTCTGGGAAAAGTTGCCGACAATCTGGCGCTTTGGCAGCTCGGGAATGTCTTTCTTCTTAATGCCCGCTTCCTTGTGCAGGCGATCGCAAAGAGATCTGCAACGTTGTTTGCCATACAACACAAGATCATTAGCTCAAAAGCACATCGCAGTATCGACAAGAGATTTGACAACATACCTGAACGTGCTGTAGCGCTTCCAGCAGTACACCGTGCCGTAGTTGGATGTTCGGATCTCAAGCTTGTACTGAATAAACTTCTTGCCTGTTCGGTTCAGCACGCGGCTGTCCACGATACGCGCCGATACCAACGCGATTTCATCTGGGACTGTTACGAACAACAACGATACCACCACATTAGCAACCACATTCGCACACCATCAACAGCATTCACACGCAAAAACAACTTACTTGGCATCGACGGGTTTTCCACAATCGCGCGCTCTTCCACCTCTTCAATGTGCGGATGCACGTCGTTGATCTGCACAAATGCGAGGAACTGCTCGCCGTCAGGGGCGGCGACCTCCGTGTTGATGGCGTAGCAGCCCACATGAGGGTCCAGACCGACCACTTCGCCCGTGCCGAATGGCGTGTCCACTTTTGTGCGTGGTGACAGGATACGGTCGTCGTCGAGGTTCACATCCGAGCTCTTCACGTTGATCGTCATGCCACCCATGGCGTTGTCGAGACGCACCTGATACGTCTCGGCATCCTTGTCGTAGCTCACCACGCGACCTGGTCCGTGGTTACGCACAAGAACAGGAACATCCTTCGAGAGAGACTGCTCATACTTGGCGTCCTTCTCTTCTTTGATGCGCTGCTGACGGGCCTGCTCCACACGCTGAGCTTCCGCGGCAGCAGCGGCAAGCGCGCGCTCTGTCTCCTCTCGCTCGCGACGCTCCATCTCCTCCTCCTGCTCGCGGCGTCTGCGTTCCGCTTCTTCAATCGCGGCGGCTTCAGCAGCAAGGGCGGCGGCAGCAGCAGCAGCCTCAGCATTGGCTTCTTCCTCCAAGCGAATACGCTCAGCTTCGGCGGCGGCCGCTTCTTCAGCAAGCAAGCGCTCTTCCTCAGCACGCAGGCGTTCTTCCTCCAAGCGCACGCGTTCAGCTTCAGCCGCGATCGCAGCCATTTCAGCGGCATACGCAGCCGCTTCTTCCTCCTCTCGGTGCTGTTGTGCAGCAATTGCGGCTGTTTCGAGACGGCGAGCTTCTTCTTCTTCCTGTTCACGCAGACGACGCGCTTCTTCTTCAAGGCGAGCAGCCTCGGCAATTTCACGCGCACGCTCTTCTTCGTTGAGCATCGCCAAGCGGGCTTCTTCCTGCCGAAGGCGCTCTTCCTCTTCGAGCGCCTTCTGTTCCGCTGCGGCGAGCGCGAGAGCCGCAAGACGAGCTTCCTCCGCCTCCTGACGGCGCTTCGCCTCCTCTGCGAGTTTCGCGCGAAGCACGTTTTCCGCCTCGCGCTCCTTCTCCATCTGTTCGCGGCGCTGACGACGACTCTCTTCAACGCGGGCGTCGTAGGCAGCATCGTCGGCTTCACGCTGTGCGCGGTCCTCGTCGGACATGTCCTTGGTCTTTTCGGCTTCGCGGCGCAGCGCGTCCTGCTTGGCGAGCTCGACCATGTACTCGATGCCGTACTTCTTCTTGAGCTGGCGCACGGCGAACGCGCGGCCGACGCTCTGGATCTTGGTCGCGTTCTTGTGCACGTACTCCATGGTCTTGGGGCGGTGCAGGTACCAGAACTTGACCGCCGCCTTGGACGACATGATGGTTTCCAGGTCGAGCGGACGCAGCTTCGTCTCGTCCGACTGCATGTTGCGGTGCGTCGCGGCGTCGCGGTGCAGCGCCTCGTGGTCCGTGAGCACCGTGGACTCGCGGCCGTCCTGAGGCTTCCAATACGACGAGTACATGGCGTCTGCTTCTGGTTCTCTTACGTCACGTCCGAGTGAGGGAACGACGTCCGCGCGCTTCTCGGCTGATACGGGTGTGCGAGCGAGCCTGCGGGTGGGTGAATGAGTTCGAAGCCGTCGTCGGGACTGCGGTCGAAATGCTGCTGCCTTTGAAAAAGTTCCGACTTGAGTGCGGGGCTCATCTCCCGCGATTTTCCTCCCCCCTGCTTTATTTCGGACATTCGGACGACACGCACTGCTAAAACCTTGTTTTGGAGCAGAAAAACCTTGACAGGGGAGAGGGGCTCGATGGATCGAGCAACATTTGCGTTTTTCAAGCAACATTTGCCACAAAGTCTGTCTCTTTCAAAATCGCTCTCTCTCTCTTTCAGTCTCTCTCTCTCTCTCTCTGTCAACTTGGCGCTCCGGCTTCTTAAAGTCGCCACTATTGACGGCCGTCGAGTGTCAAGTAACGCAGCGAATGACTCACATCCGCTGCCTCTATTGCTGTATTGCTGATACCTCCCAGCAGCGCCGACATACAGTCGATGCATTGTCGTAGAGAGAGGGGCACGAGCGACCGGAACTATTCGCTCCACGCACAAAAGCACAAGAGGACACTCACTTGCACCAGATCGATCCATTTGCAACGCCTGCAGCACCGCGCCATTGCTGTGTCTGTTGGTTGTCGACCACCACCAAAAGAGCTCCACTCCAGCTGTTCTCCAATCCTCTGTCTCATGATATGTATCACATAGCTCGCAAAGATACACTCTAGTACTCCGAGCACGTCTCAGCAATACAAAAGTAATTGTTGACTGTTTTCTCTACCTGGAAGGTAGGTGTTTTGCAGTTCATGGCAGGCAGACTCAAATCTCACCTGATCCCTTCGTTGCACGATGAAGCCCTGAGCAATGGAAAGCCAGTACTCGAACTATCCAAAGTCGGACTACCAAAAAGCACAGGGAGATTAGATTTGAGGCATCAAAAGTGAGCAGCGTCTGATCAAGATCGTGGCGACGTCAAATGTTCACTCGACCGGATATCATGCCTGCCAAAATTTCGTCCAAAGAGCCACGCAAGTGCTCTTGAAGTTGCTTGTTAAGACGCTGCGGATAATCTTCAAGTCGCTTGATTTGGTCAGCGTAGATCTCCTCTGCTCGGGCTCGTTGCTTGCTGGCAAGCTGGTTGAAGAGTACCTTGTTCGGATGCTCTTTTAATGTTTTCGTTGTTTTCATGTTGAGGAAGTACTCTTCCCCGCTGATCTGGTCGAGCTGGGGTATCCACTCAGACGGAAGCTTCGACTTCATGACCTCTTTCTGTAGCTTTGACTCGTACTTCTTCCACTCTAGGACAAATCGTGACTCTTCTCGCGCTATTTCATCCCGAACGCGCATTTTCTCGATGCTGATCCGGCATCCCCACTCGATCAGATCTATGTCGAAAAACTTCACATGCTACAGATGTGTGACAAGAACAAACTGTGAGTCGCAAAAACTTATAAGTCAAAACTTGTGATAGCCTTACCATTCCAAACGAGTGTAGAGTCCTCCAGTCTTTGGCTCTCGCTCTTCGAGATCTTAATGCCACGATTGATCGTTTGTGATGAACTTCGCGGCGAGCTCTCACTTGGCGAGCAAAACTCTGGATTCTACGAGCATTATGTTGGTTAGACATGTGTATGTGATTTCATGTGTTGAAAGCAATCAGCAGATCACTTACCGAATTACCGAGATCAGGAGCGCTTCATTGACGTCTCGAACAAATCGAAACCCTTCAAACCCACACCTCTTCCAGTACACATGCTTCCAAAAGCAGAAGATGGCGACGCGTGCTCCTTGGTGCTTTCGTAAGAGAGTAAGTTTTGCGCTCCAGAGAAATCGGTATTGCCTGTATAAAATTGGTATTCGGAGCTACACGTGAGGTTTAGAACCTGGTTATCAGTTGTAGGGTAATGATTCATCACGCAATGAGAGCATACCTGCAGAACTCGAGTTGCTTGAGCCTTTGCAATTCTTTCAAGAGTTTCAGTTTTCTTTCGCTGCCACTCTTGCTCCCGGTACTTTCGATAGCTTCGCTGAACTCGCTTGACAAAAACAAAGCGCAAGTGATCTCTCGCTTGGATTTCATTCTGCTGATGTTCCGCTTCAGCTCTTTGTTGCTGAAGATCTGCGAGGAACTTTGGGTTCGATTCCTCTTGTAGAACTGTCACGGCGCTCGACTTGTTTGAAATTTTCGTTTCCACAGCAGTCGACTTCACAACATATTTTGCATCCATCACGTTCTCATAGAGCTGCAGCAATTCTGGTCGAGCAGTTTCTTCTATTCGCACATTTTTGCTGCTTAGGCATGACTCAATAGGAACTGGCTCGCATCGATTCTGGACATTCCACGGAGGCGGATCTCTAGACAACAGCGAGTGGAATCGTGAACGAGCTTCCAAAATGGCTTGAGTCATGACTGCGAACGGTTGCTGGGTCTCAATCTCACTGAGGACACGATCCATTTGCTGCGCGTACAAGAGATCTTGAGATCTCTTCGTTTGTGTGCTTCTGGTGGGATCAACGTTGGGCACTCGTGACAAATCTGTGACGAGGAACATGTGAATCGATCGTCTGGCAATCAATCTCGTTAGTGTCACTGCACATGCAGCAAAAAGCAATGGTAGTGCGGACAACTCACCTGAAATGGTCTCGGAGGATTTGGTTCTTTGTCTCGTCCGCGTTGTTCGACATCTGCTCTTCTTCAAACTTCAATTTATCCAGGATCTCAGCTTCTCGGCCTAGCGAATCAACCAAGTCAAGTCAGCAAACTCACTATCCATCAGATTTCATGCTCCAAACAAACAGGAAAAGCTTAATACATCGCACCTATCCGCCACTCTTCGCGAAAACCTGCAGCTCTCCGAAACGTGTCTCCTTCTGTTTTCTTCGCGCACTCGCGCTCTTTCTCGAGCTGAGCGAAGACAAACAGTTTTGTCATGTCTTCCGCCCGACTTTTTTGGCAGCGAAGCAGTTCGTCATACAGCAGTTTCTCTTGTATGAATGCGCTGCTCTCCTGCATCAGTTTCTCCTTGAGTGGCATTTCCCTGGGCTCGTTCCGTCTCGGCGTTTCTTCTCGCTCGTCGAAAACTCCGATTACTCGTTCACTGTCGGATTGATTATTCGCAGAGCTGCTTAGCCGTGGGTCGATATACTGATTTATGGCTGGCTTGACGGTTCTGGTTGACTGGAGAATTGACCGTGTAGACGTACTGGTCGACCGCTCGTGGGGCGGTGCCAGCGGCGCGACAGTTGCCATGAGCATCGCGTTTGCTTGAGGAAGAGGTGCACACCTCGCGTCGACAGCTGCTGCACGCTTTTCTTGTCTCTTCCTGCGCGCTTTTGCAGGCGCATACGCAGCACGAAGCTCCATGCCATCGCCACCGCTCTTGCGTCGTCCTAGCATTGTGTATCGCTCCGCTATGAAAATGCGCCGCTTCAAGATCAAGCAGGTGGAGAGTGATGGTCATACTGGTTTCCAACGCTTTTTGCTGTGCAACGTACCTGGTTTTGAAAACTGCTTTACACTAAGGTGCGCTATTAAGGTGCACAACGGTAGCAGCTTTCTGTGTGATTGGTTGTGTCTGTCATTCAATCAATCCACGAAAAGCTACAAGTCCGATCGGAATCGTTCGAATGCTGCGCTCGCTCCGCCTCGCTGCACGCGGTGGTGTCCGCAGGAGCCAAAGCGCTCTGGCTGCTCGCCCAATCGTCGACTTTGTAAGTGCATCATCGAGTCCATTTGCCGCTTCACTGGGCTCTGTTGGTGTCATCAACAGACAGATCACCACGAAGAGCTTCCAGGAGCTGGGCATCAATGTGAAGATCGAGCATGCGCTCCAGGAAATGGGCATCCAGCACCCGACGGGCATCCAGCAGAAGAGCATTCAGGCGATTTTAGCGAACAAGGACGTGTTGTGCACGGCGCAAACCGGAACCGGCAAGACGCTGGCGTACTTGGTGCCAGTGGTGGAGCAGATCCTGCGAGCAGAAGCCGCGCAGACCGAGGAAGAGAAGAAGAAGATCCTAGTGTCGCGTCCACAAGCCATCGTGCTGACGCCAAGTCGAGAGCTCGCCACGCAGGTCAGTGATGTGGCAAAGAGAATCGCGCACGCTGCCAAGTTTGCGTCGTGCACCGTCACCAGTGGTGAGCGCAAGAACATCCAGCAGAAGAACTTGTCGAAGCGCCTTGACCTTGTGATCGGCACCCCTGGTCGCATCGCCAAGTGTGTCAAGTCGGGCGACTTCTTCGTGTCGCGCATCAACACGATCGTCGTGGACGAGGCAGACACTATTTTCGACGCAAAGATGGGCTTCCGCAAGGAGCTCGACGAGATCCTGGGTCCAATCCAGGCGAGCGCGAAGAAGCGCAACCAACCATTGCAGATCGTGCTCGTTGCCGCCACCGTGAAGGCGCCATTGGACCAAGTGCTGATGAAGCGGTTCGGCAACTTGCGTCAAGTGAGTGACAACAACATCCACCAGACGCCGACGCTGCTTCACGAAGAGTTCATACGCGTGACGCCAGAGACCAAGCACTCGGCGCTTCGCGACGCGCTGAACCTTCGCGAGTTCAAGAAAGAAAAGACGATCGTGTTTTGCCAGAACTCGGCGAGTTGCCGGTCGACCGACCACATGCTGCGTGAAAACGGTTTTCAGTCGCTCTGCCTGCACGGCGGGATGCCTCCAGCGCTTCGACTCGAGTCGATGGAGAAGTTCTCGAACGACGACAAGATCAAGGTGCTCGTGTGCACGGATCTGGCTGCGCGTGGTTTGGACTTTGCGGACGCGAGACACGTGATCATGTTTGATTTCCCGAGATCTGCTGTCGACTACGTGCATCGCGCGGGTCGAACAGGCCGCGCTGGCGTCAAGGGCTTCGTGACGAGTCTTGTTACTAAGTACGATCTCCCGCTGGCGAACAGCATCGACGAAGCCAATCGCCACAAACGAACGATTAGGGAGTTCCGCTCGTCCAAGACCGAGGCAAGCGCGATCCCGACGGACAAGCCAAGTCAGGACCTCGAGGAAGGTGACGAGGCACCAAGACGCTCGACGAAGAAACAGGTCCGCGGCAAAGTGGCGTACGGCACGAAGAAGCTCAAGAACCACAAGATCCGATCGTTCAGAAGATGATAAGTAGGCTAATCAATCTCTGGCGAGCCAAGAGTTTAGTTTTTGGTGTTTTGTCAACTGTGAGCCCAATCTTTTTCTTTCTTTCTTTCTATTTGAAACCATCTATTAAATGAAAAGAGGCAGGCAACTTTGAAATTGGTTCCGTCCGCAAAACCAGTTTCCATAAAGCAACGTGCTTGAACTATTCCGCGCTGTAGGATCTTGCAAACTGCTACCACACGCAGAGTCTACTTTCTAGCGCCGCCACGGTTCATGCGGCGATGGATCGTCTCAAGCTCGCGCTTCGCCTCGCCGGGAGGGAAATTGGACAGGTCGTAGTAGTGCGGCGCGAGGTTCACGAGCCACTCGCCACGGATTCTTGTGTTCAGACGGATGTAGTTGCGACTTGTAAGCACGAACTCGTTGTAGAGCACCCACTCAGGCTTGTCGTCGAGCACGCACGAAGGATGCAGGTGTACCACCTGGTTGTCCTTGACCGTCACGTAGTGGCCGCCGCTGGCCTTGTACCCGACCTGCATGAAGAACCCGGAGATCAGCGCCTGGATGATGTTGCCGTAGTAGTCTGGCGAGTGGATGTCAATCGACGACTGGGTCGGCATCTCGAGGCGCTTCATGTTGCGGATCAGCTGGTCGCGGACGTTCGAAGCAGACGCCAGCGAACGGTGGTTCAGAAAGTTCTCGTAGCACCAGTTTGGATCGCTGTTGTTCAGCTTGTACGCGTGGAAGACGTTCAGTAGCGTCAGGTGGTCGCCGTCGACGTGGGAAAAGTTCGCCTTGGCTTCATCAGCGGCCTTGCCGTCGTTCTTTGGTCGGACAAAAGGCTCAGGACTAGACAGCATGGCGACGAGCGTCGCCACTTCCTGTGGAACCTTGTACTCCGCCGACGAGATGAGCATCTTTGCCAACTGAGGGTGCACTGGGAGCATCGCCATGATCTTGCCCATCGGGGTCAAATCACCTTCGTCGTCCAACGCACCCAGGTAGTTCAGCATCTCCAACGCTCGCATCAGTGTCTCTGGAGCAGGCGGGTCCATGAAGTCGAAGTGAACCAGGTCGTCGATCCCCAGCTGCTTCAACGTGAGCACGACGCCACTCATCTCCGAACAGAGGATTTCTGGGTACGTCTGTTCTTCCAAGTCGCGCAGGAACGACTGCTCCGTGTATAAGCGGAAGCACTTGCCTGGACGAGTACGACCGGCACGACCAGATCGCTGCTTGGCCGACGCGCGGGAAATCGGAGACACGAGCAGCGACTCGACACGGATACGCGGGTTGTACACCTTCTGCTTCGAGAAGCCCGGGTCAATCACGTACACGATGCCGTCAATCGTCAGCGAGGTTTCCGCAATGTTGGTCGACACCACGATCTTTCGGCCTGGAGGTCCACCTGGGAAGCGCGGCTTTGGCGCTTCCTTGAAGATGAGCTGCTGTTGGTTTGGAGGAAGCGTCGAGTACAGCGGGTACACGGCGAGTGGACCATACTTGGACTGATCTAGCGCGTCGGCTTCGGCCTGAATCTGTGCGCACGCCTTCTCGATCTCTTGCTGACCTGTGAGGAAGAGCAGAATGTCACCCTCGTCTTCGCAGATGTGGATCTGCACCGCAGTGCGCACTGCGGCTTCCAGGTAATCGCGTTCTGGCGAAGGCGTGAAGAAGATGTCGACTGGGAAAGTACGGCCTGGGATCGCGATCAGCGGAGCGCCTTCAAAGTACGCCTGGAACTTCTTGGCATCAAGCGTCGCACTCATCACGACGACCTTCAGGTCTGGGCGCTTTGGCATCACCTCCTTGAGCAAGCCGAACAGGATATCGGTGCTCAGCGTGCGCTCGTGGGCTTCATCGAGCAGGATCACCGAGTACTGCGAGAGCAGCGGGTCGCTCATCGCGTGCTGCAGCAGCATACCATCGGTCAAGAATCGCAGCTTGGTCTTCGTGGACGTCACATCTTCGAAACGAATGGTGTAACCAACTTCCTGTCCCAGCTCCACGTCCATTTCTTCCGCGACACGCTTGGCGATGCTCATCGCAGCCACGCGACGCGGCTGCGTACACGCAACCATCTTGGCGGCTGGCGACGCGCCGGGGATCTCCATGTTGGTCAGGAACTGCGGGATCTGCGTGGTCTTGCCACTGCCCGTCTCTCCTTCGATGACGATCACCTGGTGCGACTTGATCGCATCCTGGATCTCAGTCAGGAAGCCGTACACCGGCAGCTTCTGGCGTTGCGCGAGCAGCTTCTGGTAGTGCGCCGAGTACGTTCTGCCCGTGAGCGGGTTGACGCTGCCGCTGCTGGTGCTGGTGCCGTTTACTGGAGGCTCGTCGGAGAACTTGCTCTTGCGCTTGGCCTGGCCGGCATCGCCCACATCTAATCTGCGCTTCCTATCCGCCATGGCTGCTGCCCGGTACTCTATGTGTGTTTAATGGCGCAGCTTTCTGAGCTTTTCCGGATTGCAATTTTTAGCCTGTTGCAGCTTTCCCGGTTGCTTTACAGCGAATCCTTCACGCGACCTTCAAGCGACCTTCAGAACACCTCCAATGAGTGGTGTGGAGACAGCACATTGCATCTATCGTCTTACAAAGGCTCTCTACCCTTTGTAAGAAAATATATGCTATAGCAGAGGGGCGAACTTGAGCCTTTGTTAAATATATTTGTGCCATGAAATTTGTATAAAAAATGATGGGGTAATAATGACATGAGGACGAGCATGCTGGCGGTCAACTGCATGTTGCTGGTGTTCTTTGCGGCGCTGCAGGTGCACGGCTCGGCCTGGGTGAATGTCTTGTGCTCATACGTGGACTCGACGGACGCAATGTTCACGGCGCTTGAGGTGGTGGCCAGCGTCGTCACGGTCGCAGCGCTCTTGACAACTCGGAAGTTGAGAGTGGAGGATAACCATTTGGGACAGAAGCTGTCAGCGTAATCCTCCAAAAGCAACAGAAGCATGAAGAAGACGCGGAGGAAATAACCAGGTCGAGTGTGAGTCACCTTGATAGATTCTGTCGCTGAGAAAACCACTAACCAGCGCGTAACTTGAGTCACTCGATCTCGCGAAGTGATGCGAATAACGACGATGAACAACTCGAGAGCGAGTGGCGGCAATAAGGGCTCGCTCGGCCTCTGGACACCGTCGCGTGGACGGCCGAGGAGGAAGCACAGGGTGCGAAAGTAGTCCCATCGTCTAGGTTGTAGCGAGGAAGACAAGAACTTTGATAAGCACCTTGCGTGTCCGGTGTTTCGGAACAAGTTGGCACACTCGCTCACTCCCATGGACGCCTCGTAGTGAGGGCCAGCTCATCCTTTGCACGATACTTGTGCTTCCAGAATTCGTTCTCTTCGCATACGCGCCATCAGCATTGACGCCTGACTACTGCAGCTAGCTACTCATGCGCGGAAACCTGCTGAGCAAATAAACACACACAACGGCACGGATGCAAATAACACATTTCTTCATTTCATTCAACTAAGCTATAGCTACAAGAGTTTGTGTGTTTGGGTTGGGCTGCAATAATGATATCACTCTCTCCTATCTACAAACATGACACGCACGCACAGTTGTGGTTTACATAAGTCCCGACTGGCGGCCGGGGAGGCAGGCCGAGCACGAGCACGAGCGCTCAAAGCATGTCAAAGATGCTTAGACGTGGTCGACGCCCTCCTTGGTGGTCACAGGCTGACCAGCCTTGAAGCTAGCGAGCATGTCCGGGATCTGCGCGAGCGAGTTGATGATGAAGAATACACTACCGATGGTGTAGAAATTGATGGACTTGTACATGTACGCCTCGGCCAGGACCGTGTCTTCCTGCGCGATGAAGCGTGGGAGGTAGAACCAGCTGCCGAGGATGAACAACAGCGCACCGATGAACGTGCCCATGGCCGCGACCGTGCCCCAGCAATACAGGTTGCTCAGCTTCACGCCCGTCTCCTTTGGGTTCTCGTGGGTCGTCACGATGAACGCGATGTCGCCCAGCGCCGCGAGGCAGAACTGGATACTGCCCAGGAAGAACGCCCAGCAGCCGAGGCTCGGCGCCTTGGCATACCACTCAGGCAGGAAGTAGAGCGCGCCGAGCTCGAAGATCACGCCCGCCATGACGTACATAAGGCCGTTGTAGGCGACGAGGATGCGGTGCGTGGCCGAGCCCGTGGTGTTGTTGCGAATCGTGTCGACGAAGTCCATGTTCGTGCCGAGCATGAAGAAGACGCAGCCGATCACGAACGCCCAGCTGCCGAAGAGCCCGCCCTTGCCGTCCCAGAGGATGGAGAACTTGGGGTAGAAGTAGATCGAGCCGAGCTGGAAGAGCACCGAGCCGAGGAAGTAGCAGACCACCTTGGAGATCTTGAACGCCTTCATGGCCGTGCTGAGCGGGCGTACCATGGCCGGCGCGTGCTTGTCATTGTTTGGGGTGCCCTGGTCGACGTAGTGGGGGGAGAGCGCGGCGGTGACCATTCTACTGGTAGTGGTGGGAGGAATAGAGCTCTAGGGTGGATGTGGGGGAAACCAGGCAAATTGCGGAATGACCTGCTGGACGCGGATGCGGGGCTGGCCAGCCAACAGACAGACAAACAGACCAAGCATGTTTGTTTCGCTGTCCAAGGCCATGGGGAGGGATATGCGCGCCACGGCTGTGTCCATTGTGGTTGGGGAGCCAGATGTACGGTACAGAAAGCGCAGGCGGCTGGGCTGAGGAGGGGAAGATGGGAGGGAGGCTGGCTGGCTTGCGCGACGTGTTCGTCCGAAAAACCTCAAAACCCCGGCGCGCGCAGCCAAGCCAATTGGTGGCTGCCAGAGTGGCCAACACGGCAAATCCCCGACTAAGGTGCTTTTGCGTGTTTTCCTCTTGCAAAGACAGACACTGACTGGATACTTTGGGAGGAGTGCCGCGCGCGCATACAAACTCCAAGTCAAATTCTTGTTTTTGGTTTGGGCGTTCTCTCTTTCTCTTTTCTGTGTTGGCTCAAAATGTGAGCGAGGGCGGCAGCTTTTTCCCGTGTGCACTTTGAGGTGCCACTCTCCGTGCAAAGTTCAGATCCCATCCCGGGATCACAGCATCGAACCGAGACTGTAAACGCCGAGTCAAATGGACCACCCCTCTCTCATTTTCTCCCAGACGCGCACACGCCGAGCATCCCCGGCCTTCAAGGAATGCACGAGTGTAAAGCAAAGTGAAGGTGCACCCACTCACTCACCCATGGCTCCTCAAAGCGAAGCGATGCGCTCTCCAAGCAAACTTTCCATTTCCATGGCAAGATGCTCGCATGAGCAGCTCACTACAAAATAATCTTCAGTTTGCTCTGTGGCGTTGCTGGCTCGTTTGTTTGGCTTTGTTTGACATGAGAGTGAGGCCGTCGCGGTGGCGGTCGCGTTTCAGTTCCAATTGGGTGATTGAGATGCCAAACTGTGGACGATCAAGGATCATCGAGCGCAGAGAGCGGTCTGTGTTCACGCACACAGCTGTTGTGCGGACCCCTTATCTCGTATACAGTGTAGTCCGGATACAGAAAGTCGAACTGAATTCACAGACATCAAGCGCGCAAGTCCCATGTGAGAAGAAGCACGAGAAACCCGTTTCAAACAGCTAACGTGCTAACAAATAGCGCCATCATGGCTGAAGCTATGCTCATGTGATGGAAGCAAACGCTGTATCGCCTCCATCAACCACTTGTAAATGCAATCGCAAAGTGAAAAGGCGTCGGGACGAGAGGGACAATAACAACGCGGCAGCATGTGGGTGAATAATGGCTTCAGGCTGGCCATATGTGCGACATGTTTGCATCGTCTGTTCAACTTTAAACTGCGATCTCAAACTTTGTCTTCATCATGCATTCATACATATATTTGCTGTCACAGCAAGCGAAGGGAAATGAGTGTCGACATGTGATACAGAAGACAAAGCAAGCTCATCTGATGATACCCGCATAGCCAAATGCTAAAGGCTTTTTGGAAGCCAACAAAAAGCGGCGATCTCATAGGATGGGGTGATGATGGAGAAACTGTGTCTCAATCATTATTTACAAGCATCTCAGTCACGATGGCCTTCATGAATTCAAAGTCGTCGCGAGTGTGAGAACTTTTACGTTAAGTAAGCAACAGCAACCATTAAACCAGCGGAAAAACAGTCAGCGTCAGTCGACTCAGAAAACGAATGGCTGAATCGGCGCCGTTTCTTCTGCCGTTTTTCCAACGGTTTCAGAGACGTCACGTCAAACTCGCCAAATTCAGCTGCGACTATACTAAAGGTATACAGAATCGTGCTTTGCCGGATACGGATCACGAATTTGGCCGTGTTCGCGGGAGAAAAAGAATGAAGTGGGTTCTCTTCACTTCATTCCTTTTGAGTATGATCCAAAGAAAGGCGTGTTGGTGGAGCTCCCTCCAACACGCCCTTTCTTTGGCCAACACGAAAAACATCAGCGCATCCCAACACGGCGGTCTCTCTACCGACGCCTCGCGCTTGTCGGTACACGGACATTCACGTCTACCGCCAACTGATGTCTGTCGACCGACATTTGCCAAACACGCCAACTCGAAAAGCGACTTGGATACAAAACGCAAGCACGAAAAATGGCGTTCAGCGAGCGGGTGTCAAGCGCTGGAGGGGATATGAGGCGCTTCGCGTGCGTCGAGCGCTTCACTGCGCTGCTGAGCATGCATGTGTGCGTTCTCGCATGTGTGTGTGTCGCTTTCACTGTGCGTTAGAGTGCATCTCCAAAAGCTCATGAGACGCGCCAGAGTCTCCTCTCCGAACACACCAAAAGTGCAGATTTGATCTGGGGGGGATCCTTGTCATTGCTGTCAGAACGTCAGACGTCAACGTTTACGCCGCCGTTGTTTGTAAAGACACGCTTCGTATAGTACAACGCCGCAGCGCCAGCAGTTGCACTTGCTTGGTGTATCGACGGAGGCGCCCCTCTCCTTTTCGTCAAGTGGTTCCGAGCCTTCTTGTGCTTGTGATCTGTTGCTTGCGCTTCAGCGGAATCAACGACTGGAGTTTACATTTTGATCGACGGCGTGGCGAGCAGATGTCAGATGGTCCGGCTGCAAGGCGCTTGATCTTCAAGGAAGCTACAGCATGTCCACTCTGCTGTCCAGCAGAGCTCCTGTGTGTCAGCGCGGATTCTTATTACGACGACTTGGTGGGTGGGTGCATGCATGACGACAACAGTCAACACGGAGCTGACGATTGATCGGTTGAACAAGCGTGCCAGGCGCTCGTCACAGCTCGTGATAGGAGTAGGCCCCGTGATCTGTGAGCGCGCAGCTGAGCGTACTGCGGCGAAAGTGGGAGCGCCGTCGTCCGTCAGTCGCTCGCTCAGCCCAGCTCCACTCCTTCTTCACCCACAACGTCGCCTAACGCTGCATGTTATTCTCCGCCTCGGGATCGCGTCTGTGGAGTTTTGTATCGGCATTTGCGACTGCGAGGATTACAGTATCCTGGAAACCAGGAGTTCAGGGTCTCCGGCAGCCTGAGATCGACCGACGAGACCTACACAAGCGAACAAAAAGCGCTTGATTATGGGACTCTGAGCTGAGTCGCGCAGCTATCAAGATCGCTCGTTGAAATCTGCTCGATGCGCGGGTGTACATGCTGGCTGGTATGTATTTCAATAACCATCACTCCACTGATCTCTAACAATACGCACGCAACCACAACTGTTACGCACGTATTTTTGGAGTGCTATGCTGAATGAATCAAGGTGAGAGACAGCGTTTGCCCAGCCGAGTCAAAACCGCAGAAGGGACCACGGGCCGAGTCACACCTGTTTAACGCTGCTGTGTCTCGACTCAGAGATGACAATCGCTGATCGCAGCGACCAGCTGCAGACGCTGCTCCGCAAGCACCGCGCGCAGCGTCTCGGCAACCTCGACCGCGACATGCCGTTCTCCTGGATCCACTGCTTCATCTCGATTTTCTCGTACTGCCTGCTGCTGTCCGATGTGGTTCGGTCGGGACTCGCTGCGAAAGCGATGCATTTCTCCAAGACCAACCCCGATCGGGTCGTCTTCTTTGGGCCGTACGGGTACCCGATCGCGCACATCGCGCATAACGCGTCCGTCACCTCCACGCAAGGGATCTGGGAGTACAAGTACGACACAACTTCCATCGCATTGCGAGCCTACGCCGAGTATTTCCAGCTGAAGGCATGGCCAGCTCATCTCTTGTACCGAGGACCGGAGCCATCGAGTGCTGCCAGCACAATTGACGCGCCGACTCTCTTTCGGATGCTGGACTCGCTTGTCGACGCAATGGCGGGTACTCCAAGCCTGAAAATGTCACCATCGACACTAACACTGCGGACGCGAAGTGCCTGGCTCGACCGTGTCCACGATTACGTGCTGCCACAGTTCTTCGTTCAGCAGATGACGCGAACCAACCAAGCGCTCTACTACTCAGACGAGCTTCTCGATTCTCCAGGGTTCACGTTTTGCGCGCAAAACCTAGTTCAGCCGTATGCGTGCACCGATTTCTGGACGAACTTTGCCCAGAGCTGCATCGACGCGAATCCACTGTGCGCCGAAATCGGTCACTTGTGGGACCACATTCGGAAGCAAAGGCGGTTGGTCCAGCAGAAATATCCAAATTCGCACGTGGAGCTTCTGGTGCTCGAGGGTCAAACGGATCCCAGCAAGGTGGCGATTTCCTTTCAAGGGCGGAAATTCTTTGATGTTGTCGTGATCACACGGATTCGCGATTGCCTCACAGAAGAATTACCCGGATCTGCATTGCCCGCGAATTGCTCTACGATCGTGGTGGACGATTTCCGCTACGAAGGCGTGGCGCTGACGACAACTGTGACCTCTTTCTACGTGATCGTCGCTTCCTTGCGGTGCGTCGGTCAAATGTACGCATGGATACGGCTGGCGATGCTCTACCTCGGCTGCTTCTACGCACGATCAGCTGAGCCGCAGTACGCTAACGCTGCGCTCAGTACTCGGCTCTTGGTTGCTCTTCGAACAATGTTCATCATTCCGAGTCAAGTGGTGATTTACGGGAGCATCTTCCCGATTGCTTGTTACGTGACGGCGCACATTATCGACTCGGCGACGGTCTACGAGATCGTCTCCCAGTCGTTCACGACGTCTCTGGGGGTCTTCAATTTGAACTTCCGCGACTTCCTGTCGATCAGCGCCGTCTCGATGCGCAGCGTGTGGGTTCTCGCCTCTGTTTCGCATGCGATCATCTTCCTCCGCACCCGCCAAAATTGGTCACCGGCGGACGGCATCCCAGCGATTCCAGAGTTCTCGGTCAGCTTCATATCGTGCCTGACAGTCATGGCTCAGTTCCGCTCGCTCTCTTTTCGCGACACTCGCGTCGAGTTTATCGCGAACGTCGTGCCGAGTCACAACATCGCAGCGATTCAAGCGGCAGCATTTGATAACTCGCGCAGTTTCTGGGGTGTGCTGTTTTTCGGAAACACCCTGGACGTCCAAGCTCTGATCGGATCAGCAATAGCAATGAACTCGCTGGTGCTTGCACTGTGGTGCGTCCTGAAATTGCTTGCGAAGATGCGCGTGATCGGGCGAGCCGACGTCTCGTTTGCCCCGAGAACGAAGGTGTCGTATGCTGCTGGCACACTGTGGCCCGTCAATTGCCTCGTCGTGAACTGGAACGGGCTCAGCGTCCGCTTGGGAGCTAGTGGACCCACTTCAACAACAATCAGCGGCAAGCTCTCCTCAAATATAAGCCAAAGCCGCTGGGCACGGACAGCGCGAAACCTGTCGAGGAACTCGACGCGAATCTTCCCGTTCCCGCAAGTCCTGGCGCATTCGAGAGCATCCCCGTCAAGTCGCGCTGCTCAACGGGACACCTCAATGGCAGCGCCAGAAAAGCGAGGTCGAGACGCCGAGTCACTCTTCTACCTGATGAATCTCGCGGTCATGACTGATCCAATTGTGTTCTTCCAGCTTCGCGTCTCTGGAAGGAAGAGCATCAGGATCTACGAGTCCTTGTCCACAGAGAAGCTGGTGCTGTTGCCGCAGGCGATCGTAAACTCGTCGCGCGATGTCCCAATCCAGTGGAGCAAGTACGCGCTGCGTCTGGAAGTGAGCACGGCTGAGCTGCCCTGGCAAGATCTTCTTCACTGCGGATGAGTGATGATGGCAAGTATGGTAAGCAACACCTTCTTCCCAAATTTCAATTTCAAACTGTAAATGTCACGAATCAGTGGTGGTCACTCGCTCAAAATATCATTAGCATCTTGTCTTTCGTACAGACACTATCTCGAGGAAAGTTGAAGTTGCCTTTTCGTCTGCGAAAATTAAAGTTGCTCGCAAGCATTTCAGAATGCAGATCCATCCATCCCCACGCCGTACCAAGACGCAGAACGCGAATACACGCAACAGCGCCATCAACCACGGTACAAGGAGACGAGATGCAGCTCGCGCTCGGTAGCGCGCGTCCGAGTGCCGATGAGAACGCCACGCGGGTGGAGTCCATCGCTTGCTTGCATTCGCCGCCATAGACGCGCAGTCACCATGTACGACAGCAGGCACGGTATACCAGACCGACTCGCTTCATGCGCGTTAGCTTTGCGATTTGGATAACATTGTTAACGAAGCGCGATACAATTCAACCGATTTTTTGTGTAACCCTCCTTATCGTATAGCGCCAAGATGATCGATCATCCGCAATGGAGAAGATCTTGCCAGCTCAAACCCTTCGTGCTCACTTTCAGGAGAGATGATAATCATCCAGGGCAACCGTTCTGCTGTTGGTGCAAAGAACCTTGGGCAGTACTGCAGTTGCGGACGCGAGTGATGGCGACAATGTCGAAGAACTTGCGCCCTTGGAAAGAGCAGGCTTGCTGTGGTCGTCTTGGCTATCTAGAACCACAAGATCGAGACTCATGTTGCTGTATTGCTGTTGCAGCGATCGATGCCGAGCCAATGCGTGCTGAAAGACGCGATCAAAGCCGCGACAGAATGGATTGGATTTGTGGCAGATCGGCGCAACATGTGTCCAAAAATCCAGGCACGCGTACGGCTGAATTTGAGTCCGTGAAGAGCAAAACTTGAATCCGAGCGAGTCCAGAAGCTGGGCACCGTAGTAGATCGCTTGATTGGTTCTTATCATGTGTTCTCTGAAGACTTGAGGCAGGATGAAGTGGTGAATCCAATCTTTCCAGACGTTTGTTGTGCACAGGGTTAGGTTGTTCGGACCTCTTCTTGATTTGTAGGCAGCCATAGTCTAAACCAGCGAGTTGATCATCTGAAAGATCGCGGAGAACTCCAGCGAATGCTGCGAGCACGGCGCTTTGTAAAGCAAGCACGACGGCCAAGTCTGGAGCCGGAAGAACTCTGCATACGCTCGCATGGCAATGGAAGTCGTGTCGTACTTGAAAGACCAGATGCCTTGCGTGCTTGCTGTTTGACTTTTCAAGATGTGCGCGACCGGGTACGCGTACGGACCGAAGAACATGCCTTGGTTCGGCTCTATTCTCGGTAGTGATTGGTGCGGATCCCAAGTCCAGTCCGGAGTACATCGGAGAGCAGCAGCGCGTACGAGAACAGCGAGATGAAGCAGCGTGTCCACGAGAGCGGGGTATCACGCTCCAGGATCCCAGCGCGACCAGAGCGGTGTTGCTGTAGCAGAGACCGGAATTGACAACCGCTGCCATCTGACGCCATCGTATGCATGGCAGGAGAGCTGTCGACGTTTCCTTTGTGAGTCTTGAAAAGTCCGTCACCTTCCAGTTTCCAAGGGGTCGTTTGGCTGGCTCTCGACAACCTTAGCGCCTTCCACCCGCAAAATAGATCACTCTGGGAATTTCGTTAGTTGGACACGTGCACACTCGATCAAATGACCAGATGGCCAAATGCACTGGTCAGAGTGAGCGATCTTTTTGAGACTATTTTAACTGCCGCGTCTGTGACAGGTCGCTTTTCCAAGTCCGTCAAACAAAAATGCACAAAATGGCTCAAAATCAAGACCGCTCCGCTCAGCCGCACTGAAGCAGATCCAACCAGGGCAGCTCCGAAGTGTTCACCACGCGGAGAAGCGAGTAGTCGTCCCATTGGATCGGGTTGTTCGGACACGACTCGAGCGCCTGCGGGAGGAAGAACAGTCGCTGCGTGGCTTTGGACTCGTAGATCCCGATCGACTTGCCTCGAAACCAGCGCAGCTGCAGCAGCACGACCGGGTCCGTCATTATCGCCAAGTTCATCAAGTAGATCATGGACTCGATCTCGCGACTGCGCTCGTCGGGGATCGCCATGTTTCGGCGGACGAAGTGACTCGCCTCGGTATCGTGCAGAAGCAGCGCTCGCGACAGGCGCACTCGCTTTGGGAGCCTTCGCCCTCGCTGCAGGTTGGAGAATGACGACATGGGCATGATTCGCGTCGGACCAAGTATAGGGGCGGACGGATGCCGCCGCTTTTGCTCGTTCACAACGAAAAACCCATTCCAGCTCACCGCGAGCGCAGTGGTCGACCAGAGCGTCCCAGCAGCGTACGAGACCAGCGTCTTCGGCCAGAAAAAGAGCTCGACTCGCTGGATTTGCTTGGTTTTCTTTAGTACAAGCAGCACGCCCCAGGCAAGCAGCACTAGAGCGACTGTGGCCTGAGTTGCTGCTAGTAGGCACTTGAAATCAATTGAGTTGCCGAGCGACAGCGATTGATCGTACGTGGAGGCGCGAATGATAGCAACACGAGAGCTCTCCATAACCTCCGAGATCGACTCGACCCGAGTGTCGCGGAATGCAATCGTGCGGAACTGCGCCATGATCGTCAGACACGACACAAAGCTGATCGAGAACTCAGGGACGCCCGGGATTCCGTCCATCGGCGACCAGTCTCTGTTGGTTGCATTAAAGACCACAAAGTGCAGTACAATCGCGAGAACCCACACGCTTCGCATGGCGACGGCGCTGATCTCCAAGAACTTGCCCACGTTCAGCGTGAATACACCGAGCGCTGTGTTGAACGCCTGGGAAACGTGGTCGTACACGACCTCCGAGTCCAACAAGTGCGCGAAGACGTAGCAGCCGATCGGAAAGAGGCTCCCATAGACGACCACTTGACTTGGCACCAGCAAAATGGTGCGCGCAGCCGCGGTGAAGCGTACGAAGAGACCAGAGTCAGCGTAGTGCGGCTCGGCTGATCGAGCGTAGAAGCAGCCAAGAAAGAGCGTGAGCACGCGTATCCAAGCGTACGCTTGGCCAAGCAAGCGGATGGAGGCGACCACAACGTACCAGCCCGCCACGTCCGTCGTGATCGAAGCCACATCGTAGCGGAAGTCGTCGACCGCGATCGTCGAGCAATTCGCGGCGTGGCCATCAAGAAATGACTTTGGAGGCTCGTTCTTGAAAAAGAAAGCAGGAGGCGTCGGCGTGGTGCAATTCCGGATGCGGGTGAGCACGACCACGTCCAGGAACTGCCGACCCTGGAAGGAAAGCGCGGCTTTGCTATGGTCGGTTTGGCTCTCGACCACGAGAATGTCGAGCGTCATGCCCGGGTACTGTTGGTGTAGGAGCGCTTTGCGAGTCAGTGCGTGCTGCCAAATGCGGCCGATTTCCTGGCAGAGCGAGTTCGACTTGACGCAAATTGGCGCGAAATTCGTCGAGAACCGCAAACACGAGTGCGGCCGAACGCGGTCTTTCGCGCAGAACTGGAAATTGGGTCTGCTCAGCACCTTCGGGTCAAAGTAGAGCGCTTGGCTGGTTCGGACCATGTGGTCGCCAAACACTTGCGGCAGAATGTAGTGGTGCACGCGGTCGAACCAGGCGTTCTTGATGCGCAGTGTGAGGCTGCTCACCGGTTTTCCTCTCGAGTTGCGCGCAGCCATCGCGTCGACTAGCGAGTTGAGCATCCTGAACACTGTTGAGGCCTTCATCGTGGACTGGTCGCACGCTTTCTTGTAGAGTAGGCAGCTCGGCCACGTGTGCAGCTGGAAAAACTCGGCGTAGCTCCGCATGGCGACAGACGTGGTGTCGAACTTGTAGGGCCACACGCTCTGGGTGCTTGTCGTGTCATTCTGCAAGGCGTGCAGCACAGCGTACGCGTAGGGACCGAAGAACACGGACTGGCTCGGCTCGATCTGCGGCAGCACGTTCCTCTTGATGCCAAGTCCGGACCGGAGCACGTCGGAGAGCAAGAGCCCATAAGAGATCAACGAGGTGATCAGTCTCCACCAGGAGAACGGGATGTCACGCTCCAGGAAGCCCGTGCGGTTCTCTCGGTGGCGCACGAGCAGCGCCTGGAGCTGGGGGTCGACCTCTTGGGGCGCCTCCATGCTCACGTGGACGAGTCCAATGTCATGGACGTGTACGTGTTCGCTATTACCTGTTTGTTCTACGGAGCCGAGGATGACGGCAATGTCTCACCGTGTTCTCCGCTATCAAGCCGACGAGTCAGTTCTATTTGTGGAAGCACTCGAGTGTTTTGTTTTCGTACAGTGCGTATTTATTTATAGACACTAGACTCGTCCAACTGCCGAAGCTTGTCGTATTTTCTTGCGTTTTGTTAGAACTGTTCAGCTCATGAGTTCGTAAGTTCTTAATCCTCGATGCACATGACAACCAACACCACGTCCTTTTGGAGCTCCCAGGTCGGCGCAAAGCCGAGCATGCGAAAGGTTGCAGCGCTACAGCACCGCATCACGGACCGAAATCCATTGCTGCAAGCAAACAAGACACAGTCCATTGAGAGAAAGCGGAGGGCAAAGCACGCAAAGTAGATCGTGTCGCAGCCGCGAACGAAGCCAAGTTTCTTTGCAGAAGCGCTCGCTGGTCCCAACCTTTCGACTGTGTCTGTCTGTCCAATGAACCCGCCTATGAACTGTCAACCCTGAACTTGCGGTGTCGAGAAAAGCCAACGCACACACACACTTAACACTTGGGACTTCACCTCTGAGCTTCTGGTTTGCAGTGTAGTGTGACAGTCAAAACTCACTGCTGACCGCTATTGGGTTGGTTGAGCTCACTTCTGGATTTTTCAAGCATCGAGTTCTCTCACAGGCGTCGGCCAAACGTGGTCAGACGCATCAGCGCGCACGAAGTAACGCTAGTCTCTCGCAGTACGGCGGCGGCGAGTTTCGATCCCTCGTGCTCCTCCCCAGTATGGACCCGATCGTTCAGCGCCGAACGTCGCTGCGGATGACCTTCGCGGCGTGCGACACTGCGGCTCGAGCCGGAAGTCAACGGAGATCCGCGGTCACCAGCCGCTCGTCATTTGCGAATTCGACAAGGCCCGCACACTCGACTCACAACGATAACCCGATTTTCACGACGACAACGACGGCGATGGCAATGACGGCACAGGGCTTCTGCGAGGAAGAAGTGGGCATTCTCAGCCACCTGTTGCTTGATGATCACTCGCTGGGCGCTGAGGAGTACTTCCCAACGTTTCCACCGTCGAGTTTCTTCCCAGGTACTCAGCGCAGCGGTGGAGCTCCGATTTCGGCAGTGCATGAACTCTTTGGACACGATCTGCTCGCGCCTCTGGATGCTGCCGAGCTCTCGTTCATGCGACTCCATGGCGGCCAGGCGCAACACATGGCAGCAGTGCCAGCTCCCAGCAGCCACGCGCACATGAACTGCCTTCCCCACTCTCCGAACCCGAAACCCTGCGGACGGGTCAGAAGCGCGATTCGAAATACGCAGCGCAAAGCTGGCGTGAGTGGCACTGGCACTGGCAATGGACGCATCTGCTCGACCCCAGGCTGTGAGAAGAGCAGTCAGAGCCGCGGTCGCTGCATCCGCCACGGAGGAGGCAAACGCTGCTCCGTCAAAGACTGCGTTCGCGGCGCTCAGGCCACTGGTCGCTGCAAGGCTCACGGCGGCGGCGTGCGGTGCTCGGTGATCGGGTGCGAGAAGAGCAGCCAGGGCTCCGGTTTGTGTCGCACGCACGGTGGCGGCAAGATCTGCGAGTTCCCCGGGTGCAAGAAAGGCACGCAGCGCGGCGGCAAGTGCTCCACCCACGGCGGCGCGCGTCTCTGCGCGGTCGACGGCTGCGGGAAGGTGGATCGCGGTGGTGGACTTTGCGGCACGCACAAGAAGACTATGGCGACCACGAAGCTCCAAGCATACGCTACCGGTGGCAACAAGTGAAACGTGAAGAAGGGCAAACTAATGGATGGCATTCTCCCGGTACAATAAGAATGATCATACATCAGGAGAATGACGACATGCAGTGGAGAGTAGTCTTGAGTAAACTATCTGTAGTAGTAGCAGCAGTGAGCAAAAATGTGAAGAGTGTGAGCATATGAACAAGTGTAAAGCAGAATGAACCAGACGAGTTACAGACACGTTAGAGCAATATACCTTACCTTAACAAAATGGAGAGATGCTTTGTATCCCAGCCCAGCTCAATTAAACTGTCGACAACCCAGCCAGGCTTCCTCAACCGGATCGCACGCATCGCCCACGCTCCTCGCGATCTGGAGCTTGCGCATGTTCTCGTAGCGTCCGGACGTATCGCACGTGACAACGAGCATCCGCACGTTGAAGCACATGCCCGTGACGTTCCTCATCTGGCACTGACGGTACATCACGCCCCCGCACGCCACGTCCGTTGACTGGATCGTCGGCGCACTGTCTTCGAGATCTGTGGTCAAAGGTTCGCAAACCGAGCCATGCGTGCTCTTGATAATCGCGCTGTCTGCGGCTGAGATCGAGTCACTCACGCATTGAACGTCCGATTCGTTCTGGTGGCTCTGACACATTGGCGCCGAGAGATCACAGACCCCCGTGAGGTACCCATTGCAGCACACTTCGTTGCGGTACACCACGTTGAAGCTCTGCAAATTCTTCAGCGCTTGCAGCGACGGCAGCCGATGCACGTGGTAGTTATCAATGATGTTCAGTGTGCTCAAGGTCGCCAAGTCGTCAAAGCTGGGCAACTCCACCAGCGAATGCCCGGACACAATCGACAGGCTTATGAGTTCTGAGAGCCCCGCGACAGAAGGGAACGCGGGCAGCTGCGGGATCGTGCCCATGTGCAGGTAGTAGAGGTGGTGCATGCGACTGAACATGTCGAGCGGCAGGTATTTGAGTCGGCGTGGGGTGAAGTCTCCTTCGATGTGGCTGGAACACCAACAGCAATAACAAAATAATGGAAGACGCACATAGATTAGACTTGTGTGCCTTCGCAACCAGACATAGGTCCGCTCAGCCTCAAACGCACAGGTATTGCAGATGGGTGAACTCTCTCGCCCAGTCAGGGAAGTACTCGGTTTCCGTGTAGATCAGAATGCTACACTCCCACGCAAATCGTAGTACATATTACGTCAGCGCACCAAGCCCATGGCAAACAAGCACTGTGAAAGCACGTACAGCTGTTGAAGATTCTTGCTTCGCTGAAGAGCCTCCGGGAGTGTCGGGAGTGCTCGATTGATGATCTGAATGCTCTTCAGCGAGCCCGCCATCGCCGCTTCGGCGAGTGACTCGGTCACGTCTTCAGGATAGAGCCACTCGTCGTAGGTCCGAGGATCGAGTTTCCGGCTGATGAACACGAGACACGGACAGCCTTCATCAGGAGTCTGCCACTTGTACGAGATCACAGCGCAGTTCTTCAGACCCGCGCAGTTCTTTCCGCACGACACGAGCGACACGATGGTGTAGATGAGCGTGCCGGCACCAAAGACCAAGAAGAGCACCACGCCGAACACTAAGTGGTGGCGTGTCTGCTTGCGTTTCCTGGTGGTGTGACTATCGGTCATTTGGTGTCGCTTCTTGTGATGGGACTGGATCAGAAACCGGATGATCTTGCGCCACTTATAGATCGACAGGTAGAGCAGCCCAAACTTGACGCCAATGCTGGACCCGGTCGTGAGCGTCAAGTGGCTAAAGCCCAGACGAATCACCGAGACCTGAGTCGGATCGGCGAATAGCCTGGCAGTGCGCTCGAAATCGCCAGGCGGGAACGACTCTTCTTTCGTTCGAAACGCTTCGCGGTCGAAGTGAAAATTGTAGTATGAATAGGTGAGAATCAGCAGTGGCGCGAACACCGCGAAGAACAGGTCAAAGCTAGGCGAGAAGCACCCGATTAGGCCTCCGTGGTAGTAAGAGTATGATGACGACAATCACAGCAACAGGCACTCACATATAGAAGACTCTCGCCACCAGAAGCGCCTTGTCGAACGTTTTCCGCTGGAAGCGGTAGAACGAGATGAACCAGTTGATCGTGAGCATAGTGCAGTAGAACGCCACAATCGCGATCGGGAAGCCTTTACGGAGGTAGGAGATCAGCGTCGTCGTCTGGAACGCGAGCTTGGGCATATCGTACGACGCGCTCTGTCCATCGCAATAGGAGCGATATGCAAAGATTAGCGGAATAACCTGCGACGCACCATTATCGGGTAGAACCTAGATCATCGACGGGCGAGGACTTACATAGTACGCGTGGTAGATGCCGTCGATGTCCGAGAACTGGAAGTAGATCGCGCGCGCTCGCTGCATTTTCTTCCGAGCCATCACCATGTTCTTCCGCTGAGTAGCCTCAGCGTCAGCCGTAACACTGCTTTGTTGCTGTTGGTTACGTGACTTCAGGCACGGGAACACCGAGAAGAACGTGTTTCGGAGAAACTCCCAATTGGTAAGGAGCACGCCCTTGGCGATCTCCGCCACAGTAATCTCCTCTTCGACCTCCGTGACTGTCGACTCCCGCGACGTTATGCTGCTTGTCACAGTGGACTCCGCGCGTTTCCGCTTTGCTGGTGCAGCTTGGAGCGTAGTATCCGGCTTCTTCTCGATCGCAAGATGGCGGAAAAAGATCATGTACAACACCAGAACGAGGTAACAGCAACCGAAGAACACGAGCATCATGGTCGCGATCGTGACGGTAGCGGAGCTCGTCTTGTCCATCAACCAGAACTCGCCGTTGTCGTAATGAGACGTGTTCATGAGTAGGTTTGCAAACTCGGAAGGATAGATCTGGATGTACGCCTGGTTGAACATCGCGCTGGCGGAGAAGATGAACGCGAGCACCATGGGCACGCCGAGCACGCCAAAGACGTCGCGGAAGCTCTCTTCGTGCTCTCTTGCCAGCGATATCTCTGACAGGCGAAGCTGTATCGTTCCAATCGAGTGGCGCCGGATCTGGTCCAGCGCATGGTGAATGGCGCGGGGCATCGAATCCGAGAGCGATTTGGCTCGGCCCCGTCGCTCGCGATCAGCAGTAGCAGCAGCAGTGGTGGTAGTGATGACAGTCGAGACGTCGCAGGCGATCGGGGGCAACGTGAGAGTGGGCGGCAGTGTAAGTCTGCTTCGTATCGAACACGACTCGGGCGCGACAGTCAAGCTGAGCTTGACGTTGACGTCACTGGGGCTCAGTGGCGGTGCGGCGCTGGCATCCTTCCCCGCGGCGACATCGGAGACATTGTCCACGAGCGTCTCGATCTGCGTCGGCACCACCTTGGACCAGGAAGACGACCGCTGGTCCATTCCGCTCGAGTTCTTATGCGTAACACCACCAGTGTACTAACGCGGTAGAGGTCAGCAGCGTCCGGAGCCGTTCGAGTCGAGCAATGGCTGAACTCGGCAGTGCAGGCAGGGTGAGCGAGTGGGCGAGGGGTTTCTTTTCATCCCATCCCACGCCTATCCACCCATCAAGCTTTCGCTTTGGGGTTGGCACTAAAAATACAGTGCCTGCGATATATGAGGAGTTCGCTCGCGTCTTCCCATTTTAATTTGCCCGCTCCCATTCTGGTCTCCTCCAACAAGGCAGGCTATCCACACGCCGCAGCCACCGCTACCAATAATACTCTGCGGCACTGCAACCGTTGTTACTGTGTGAAGAATAGAGCAGGCGGCAGAAAATAACCGACGCTGTACATACATGGCTTATTGATTGAACAGCAGAGTCGTCGCGAGTGCTGCTCTTGCTGGAGTGCTTCTTGGTGCTTGGGCGACTTCCGCGTGTTCGTGCTCCCCCATTTGCGCTCGATTGTTCAAATCACGACGTGTCTAGTCTTCCGCAGTGCATGGCATGGGGCGATTCGTCACCTTCAAAGCGCAATACTTCCAAGCACCAAGACGATCGAGCGTGCGTGGTGCGTGGTGCGTCTGTACGAACTGCTGCTGAGCTTGCCTGGAATGAGTGTCTTCGTTTAGGGAACCAAAAGTGTGTTGTTGAACACGCTCGCGGATCTTGCATGATGAACTTGATTTCAGTACTGTATTTCCTATGTAGAGATTAACACCAACTCAAGAGCTACAACCGCTGCTGGACCAATCACAGACGACTATTTTTTAAGTACGATTTATTTTGCTGAGAGCCACACATTCGTAAACTACACAATGTTGATGAAAAATACATCCACAGAACCACAGCCAGTCAATCGTCTTGTTCATTCACGCCATGGAGCGGCAGGCACCAAAAGGAAGGTCACGCCTGAGAGGTAATGGCCGGCACGTATGCCAATACAAGCTGAACGCGGAAAGCGTCGAGAAGAAGCTAGCCACCCTGGTCTCTTTCGCAACAGCATGCGACATCAAAACCACCATTGCGCGCTTCTATCCGTCGCTGACCAACGCCCCACAGTACAACACAAAGCGCACTCAAATTTACAGATGGAAGAAAAACGAGATGAAGCTGCAAGCTGCTGCTTGCGATCACCGTGAGGTCATAAGAAGGTACGAGCTGTGGGCCTGGGCACTGTACTTCCTATGTGTGTTGAAGAGCATATTGTGCACTGGGTGAATATGATGCGCAAGGAAGGCATGCCTATTTCCACCGTAATGCTCAAAGCGAATGCGAAGGAAAGAGCTCAAGAAGCAGGCATCAACCTGTTCTGTGCGTCGTCATCATGGGTCGAACGATTCAAGAGCCGCCACAGAATGATCATGCGATTGCCCACACGGCAAGGTCAGACGTGACCAGCAGACACGGACGCCATTGTGAGCGCTTTTGTTGCTGAAGTGCGCGATTTAGTAAGCCAGCTTTGTATTAATCATGTTTATAACGCTGACCAAACGGGTATTGTTGGCACAATGCATTTATTGATGAACTTCAATCATGGTGTTTCTGATTTTGTTGTTGTTCTATTTTTATTATCGAGCAGCGGTGTTTTTCAAATATATCTCAACAAAAACTCTGACCCCCAAAGGAGTGAAGACTGTATGGGTCAAATGTTCCGATGCGTCAAAAGAATGAGAGATAGTGATCTTGCTTGGCGATACCAATGGCGAGCAGTACACGCCCTTCGTGGTGTTCAAGTTGCCACCATAAAAGAAACCAGACACGAGAACAGAAAATGCGAGCTTGCGGTGCGAGTTCGGAAAGCGCGTTTGGTCTGAAGTGAAATCAATTCGAGAATCAACCGGCCTCCAAGTCCACAGGAATTCAAAAGGTGTGTTCCGCTCGAATTTATAACGTTGTTGCCCTTCTCGATTGTGACGCTTTTCATCATTCTCATTCGATTTTGTTTTATATTTAGGCTAATGAAGCTCAGGACTCTCTGTGGAGTTCCTAAAATGCCATTTTGCTGATCGATCTGATATGGAGACCCTGCCAACTCGCTGACATCGCGTGGAATCGCCCGTTCAAGCCGCGACTACGTGAATGCTGGTTGGAGAACCTGAGACGACAAATCAATGAGGGGTCGCGTGTCGAGCCATTTAAATTGGTTTCTCCTGGTAGACTAACAATCGCTCAGCGGATCAAAAACTCATGGGAAGACTTACCTTCGGCAACAATTGCGAATGGCTTTCGTAAGTGCGAGCTACTCCCAGTCGACGAGTGTATTGTAGCTGCGTCACTTGTGTCAATGTTGGAGGGGCTTCACATTGTATCGAGTGCGAGTAGCTTTAGTTTTGACAGCAACTTTGGTAGGGATGGCAACATCAATTAAGCAAGATCAATTTTCATACTTTTATCTTCGCGAACACGATATTATATAGCCCACACACTAAATTTCCATCACTCTTTTTCTCTACGCCGTGCACAACTTGTACTAGTGCATGAACTCGACTTCGTAAAGGGACGGCATTGTTGTGCGCGGGCTGAAGCCCTCTTGTCGCTCTACTTCCAGTATCTGCATCTCGAGATCCTTGGTGCTCATCGCGTTCACATCGTCCGTTGCGGATCATGGACAACCAGTGCGCTGCTTGAACGCCAACAAGCGGTCGAGAGACGTCGGCTGTAAGGATGTATGATTACAGGACCTTCACTCTTGGAGTGAGGGCTATCATCATTTATACTCTCTCCCTTTTTACATACATTCTAGGATAGCAAAAGAACACAAGTAGCGTAAACCACACGCACGCAAGACACGTGCGACATGTTGAAGATTCATATTAGATAGAAAAGAAATCAGAAAGAATCCAGTGGGGTAAAGACACGGCAGGATCTGTGTCTTGCGACACAGATACGCGTGTCTGTGTCCTACACCCATGCCCTATCCGCAAGGCGCCCCTCTTGGGCAAGAAACAACGAGTAGGAAGGCAGGCAGGAACAGACAGACTCACACACTCACTTCTCATTTTACCTCAATATAAGCAACCGCCTTCCACTCAAGCTCCTCGCCTCGCCATCGACTTCGCCTCTCCGCCTCTCTCCGCGCACGACCGTGGTCCTCGCCACTCAACGCTTCCTCGCTCTACGCCAGACCAGCGCTCATCTCGCTCGATCTTTCGGCTGCACTGTATCAGGTCGTTACATCTGCGCCCACACGCTCGCTCTCGTTATCGAATGCGTACGCGGTCTCGTCCAGCAACAGCACCTCTAGGTCGCGCAGGATCACGCAAGATCGCGCACGCGATGGTGATGCGCTGCTTATGGCCGCCCGAGACCTGCGCGCCGCGGTCGCCCACATTTGCGTCAAAGCCGTCGGGAAAGTTGCTAATGAAGTCGACGGCGTTGGCTTTCTTCGCAGCCTCGACCACGTTCTCGAGCGTGGCGCCAGGCTTGCCCATTGCGATGTTCTCGGCGATCGAGACGGCGAAGTGTACTGTCGCCTGGCTCACGAGTGAGATGCACTCGCGCACCCACAGCAGGCTCAGCTCGCGCAGGTCCGTGCAGTCGGGAGTTACGACGCCTGTACTCGGGTCGTCGAAGCTGTAATGGGACTCAGGCCAGTCCTGCTTATCGCGTATGCGAACAGCTGGACGGCA
>JALBYZ010000341.1:0-32633 GCA_038050575.1 Globisporangium mamillatum | reverse complement strand
CGTCCGGAGCGTCAGTGACCTGCCGTTGGTCTCGAAGTCGCAAGTCCCCGAGTCCCTTCGTTTCGTGGAGAGCGCGCAGCAGCACCAGATGAACAAGCTCCTGCTCAAGCTCCGCGCGCTTTGATTGGTATGCGCTCAGGGACGAGGATCAGCCTTCTTTTATAAACGTTGGGTTGATGGACCAAACACGCCTTTGAATAAACTCTGTCACTCCTCGTACTTCACTCAGGACAACGAGATCGTGTTTGGGTTCTCCATTTTGCAGTACTTCGAAGTACCTGGTAACACGCTCAACACTCTCGTGGCAGTTCGAGTCCTGTCCAGCATTCTCATCCATTTTTGCACTAGGCTTTTCTGATATTGCAACCTTGTCTACGTGTGCTGAAGGGGACTAGCACCGGCGCTACCGCGAGCGCCACGGGCCTTCTCTCCACGATGTGCTAACCCTTGATCCTCACTCAAACTCGCTGTGCGGCAGGCACCTCTGATCTCTTTCTCTCTTTCGCTCCCTGTCTCTAGGAATGCGCCTTGAGCCTACGCATGAGATGGTAAGTCCGCTTCTCATGCATTCACAGCCACCCATACACAGACGCATCGAGCGAACACAAGCATCGATCGACATGACCGCTCCAGCGAGCAGCTCTCCATATTGAAATATTGAACCCGCGTGCGCGCGTTTCTGATAATTGTCTGGATGAATGAATTCTCAGTGATTTGATACGGTTCAGGCTCGATGGCTCGGTTTGCGGTTCGGGTTGCTCTTCATCTATCTGTTCTTAAACCAAGGGAGTCAATAGTATTATCTTCTTATTTTAGATTGAATGTTTCTGAAGTTTTTAAAGCGAGGTGAAAATGATGGGAATAGTGGCCGATTCCGCACAGATCGCGAAACAAGGGTTACTTGCTTTTCCGCATTTTGAGAGCGAAAAGCAAAATTGAAGATTGATCGCAATCATGAGCGCGAAGCTGCTACCACCAGCGCTGGGGCTCGCTCTGTTGCTGCTGCTGCTGTCGCCGCCGTCCACGGGCGTGGGCGCTGTTCCTGTGGTGGTGGCGTCTCCTGAGCCGACACTCTCGTACGGCTTCAGCGAGTGTGTCGACAACATGCGCACGCTCTTCTACTACTCGGAGAACGAAGCCACGTGTGCCAACAGCTCGGACGCTAGCCAGGTCGTCGCGAAACGTATGTTGGCTATAAAGGCGCTGATTTAGAATGTGATATACTGCGTTGTGTACTAACTGCATGACGCTGCGGGTGTCTGTGATGGTTCTGTAGCGCCGGTGCATGGTCTGCGATGCGACCTGACGTGTGAGCGAGGCTACTTCCTCGGCGCAAAGTGAGTGTGTGATTGGCTGGTGCTGTTGGTGTTGATATAGCCCTGGTGTTGTGAAGAAGACTCATCATGTGTCGTATGTGTTTGTGCCTATGGCGTGTTTGCAAGCAGCTTTTCGGGAAACACGCCGGTCTCTGGGTGCGAGAAGTGCGAGAAGGGCCAATACTCGCTCGGCGGCGGGAAACTGTACTCGAAGCGCACGAACGCCTGGACGACTCCGCTGCCGATTGATGTAAGTGAGTGCTGTGTCTATTATATGACTGTCAGCGGCCTTACTAACGCCGCACATGTCTTCATTTGCGTATTGATAGATCCACACAGACTGCGTCACACGCAATATGTACACTGGCAAGTGGCAGTCGAACTGCGCGCCATGGAACGCGACGGCCAACGGCGCGATGATCTCTTCGGGGGACAACTCGCAGATTATGGAGCGCTACGAGGCTGCGCGGCTGTTCTCCACACTGCGAATCAGCGCGACGTTCGTGCGTCCTGGTTCGATCACGTACCAGTTTCGCGTGGACGCCGAGGCGCCATACGACGGTCTGGTCTTTGAAGTCGATGAGACGGCGGTCACGCCGCTGGTGTCGAAGACCGAAGGCTGGAACGAAGCCACTTTTGAGGTTGCCGCGGGCTCGCACACGTTTTCCTGGGACTACACGAAGGATTACTCGGGCGACGAGGGAGAGGACAAGGCGTTCATCAAGGTGATCGAGATCGTCGGCACGTCGTACGCCGACACTTTCTGCCACCCGTGCGGCGGGGACATGACGATGAGCGGCGGCTCGATCTGCAAATTCTGCAAGGCGAACGAGTACGCGGACTCGAAATCCCACAGCGAGCTCGATTTCACGTGCTACAAGTGTCCAGACGGTACGTTCGCCCCGAAAGGATCAATTGGACTTGATTCGTGCGTTGAGAAGCGCACCTGCGCCTCGGAAGACCTCGTCGAGACGTTTACCCCCTGCGTGGACGGGAAGCGCAATGCGACGTTCTCCTGGAGCGAGCCGCAGACTTGTGACACAAAGCTGCACGGGAGCATCGCGCTACCGGAAGCCCAAGCGGATCTTCCCTGTGACACTTGTGAACGCGGCTACGTTCTCACAGACGACGACAAATGTGAACGCTGTCCAGCAGGGCAAAAGGTCGGTGACGACGACGACGACTGTGCGCAGTGCCCTGCTGGCCAAGTTGCTGTCAACGCCATTGAGTTTGGACTCGGGACGCGCGATGGCTGGAGCAAGTGGCCTTCGGTTGTGGACTCGGTTACTGCGAAGAAAGCAGGTTGGAAACTGACTCGCCATGGACTTTTGTTTGCTGCACACACCAAAGAAGAAGGAGAGTGGAGTCGTCCGAGCCGGTTTCCGTTGCCATTCAACGTAACTTTCGTATATTCAGGGTACATCAACGTCACGTACCAGCTGAGTCATGTTCCAACGTTTGAGAGTGACGGTGTTCGCGCGTGGCTGGAGTTGGAGATCAAGGACCGAGATGTGTCGGTGGCTGTGAAGGACGGTGCTGATAAAGACACTGGATCTGACGATAACGGCGACGATGACAATGACGACGACGACGAACTTGCCGATGTGGGTGGCAACATTGCCCATTTGAGCCACGGCGGCGAGAACGGGACGTTTAACCAAGTGATTTACTTCAACGTGACGACCAGAACGACGAAGCAGTTTACACTGGTGATGCGTACCACCAGTCCGGCGGCAGAGCGCTTGATCCATGCAAAGCTACAGTACATGGGCTTTCTCGGCACAGAGGATGGCGGGTCCGTGGCGTGCGGCTCCTGTCCTGCAGGGTACGAAGCGATCAGTGGCGATGACGATGATGATAAGAGCACTAATGCTCCTGGCTGCCGCATTTGTCCCGCTGGAACGTTTGCGAAGGTGACAAATGGCGTGTCGTCGTGCACAAAATGTCCTGCCAACACGTTTTCGTCAGCTGGAGCAGACGCGTGCGAGCCGTGTGGCGGCAACACGTTCAGTGTCGCTGGATCCAAATCGTGTGCTGCACCTGCGGTCCTGACAGTGAACGCAACTTCTTCTTCAGGCACTGCGGCAGGATCGTCGTCTTCAGCTTCTGTGAGCTCTTCCGTGTCGACAACGGATGGGTCGCTTCCGTCCTACGATCTGTCTCTGCTAGAGTCGCTCATTTGGGGAAACGAGAGCTTCCTGTTTGGAGACTCAAACGCTGCCATCACCAGCTCCAAGGACTTGCTCTCTGTGGCATCCGTGGTTCCGAGTGGAGGAATCAAAGTGGACGAGTCGCACATCGTGTTTGTGGGATTGTTCCGTCCTGTTGACAAGTCGTGGAAGGAGCAGGTGCTGGGTCAGATCGTCGAAGAGCTGGTCGACGCTGCGAGAGACCGGCCGTACGTGATCGATCTTACGATGTTGAACCCGCGGGACGCTGGCAATTTTTTCACCCAGAAGACTGGACGCTACGGTGAAGTGGAGTGTGCCGCACCAGCTGTAAGTACCTACTGCTATTGATATTGTTTATGTATGCTTGTAGAGCTGAGCTAACCTTTTGTTGTTTCTACAGCAATGGAAAGTGTCGAGCGGAGGCGATCGCATGGAGATTGTGCCTCTCGAAGACGGCGGTGGCGTGCAGGTCAACTACCGAGGCGGATCCAAATGTCGAAATGGAAAATCATCAACTACGCAAATCGACTTTGTCTGCGATTTGCGCGCCGGCACCACGGTTGCGCCGACTTCAAGCTCCCGAGACGACGACAGCTGCAAGACCACGATCACGTGGAAGACTGCGTTTGCGTGTCCGATTTGTGAAGCGAGCTACTTCAGCGAGCTCCGCACGGCATGCAATTCTGGCCAGCAGTCGGTCACGTACAACAGCGTCAAGCCGTGCTACGGCGGGGACAAACCATCGAGTGTGCCAGTGGCGACGTGCAACGAAGTTGTGCTGGACACAAAGGCGATGTACACTGTGTACGCGGTGATCTCGGTGGTCGGATTCATCGTCTTGATCCTCATGGCGACGATCTTTGTCACGCATCGCAAGTACCTCACGGTGAGTGAATTACTGTCTTTCTTTGGTTATGTATTGAGATTGCCTCTCATCATTGTGTCATACTCACTTTTGTTTGCTTCCCACCATCATCCAGGCGTACAATGAGTACATGTACTTGAAAGGGAAGATGCCGACTTCCGTCGCCACGAAGGAGGACGGATCCAAGGAGACCACGTTCGAATTCTCCAACAACTCCAACTCGCACTCTGACTCGCCCGCCGCCCCAACGAAGCGCACTGGGTTCAATGCGGAGGAGAAGAAAGAAGAGGAAGAAGATGACAATGGCATCGAGCTGAACGTTCGCAGTGTCTAGGCGTCATTATCGTCCATCTCAATCCCAGTCTTTGGTTTGAGAGGTTTTGTAATCACACTGATAATACGTCACCAAGCTTGTGAGTTTCCACTGACTGACTGGCTCGTTGTTATCTACACGATGAGTTGCTTCTTGACAGCCACGCACCGTCCGTTGGCATCCCAGAGGCTTGCATTCTCCTCGTGTTGAGCTGTAGTAGTGGTGAGCGCTGGACCTCGAGTGCTGCTAATGCTAGCCTTTGATGCAAGTTCGCTATGTTGCTGGACTGTTGCACTTGCCAAAGGCGCTGGCTTGGGTGGTGGCCCTGGCCGCATGTGATAGATTTGCTGCTGACGATGTTTGATCCACTCGCACAGGATCGCCATGTCTTCGTACGCGTCCTGGGTCACGCAAATGCGGTCGCCGTCCTGCACCTGGTCGAACGACATGATGCGCTGGAACGTCCGGATTCGATTCGACCGCTTTCGACCAGAGATCGCTCTAACCCCAGCTGGTTGTTTGGTGCTCGTAACGCTCTCTCGGTACAGATTCAGGACCGATGAAATGCCAAACCTCAGGCAGACGCGTTCTTCCAGTTGTACCAGACTCGAGCACGTGAAATATGCCAGCCCGAGCTGACGTTTGCTGTACACGTACACTCCACAGAGCAAGTCTCTAGGACTCGGCACTGGGCTGGCATGCTGCCGTTCAACCTCTTGTGGAGGTGGTGGAAGCCCTCGGTGATTCTTCCAGAACCGTCTCAGGTACGATGTGTCATAGACTGCTTTGGAAGAACACACACCGCCTGACGCTCGCCGCTCTGGACACCCTCTGCACAACTTGAGCGCGTATTGGGCTCGCTTGAAGTGCGCTGCTACTGCCTGTTCAGCAAGGAGGCTCTCCTGCTCAGCCAGGTGCCGCGCGTGCTGCTGGCGCTTGATATGTTGCTGGAAGCTCTTGCTCTGGTACTCCTTCCAGAGCGTCGGGCTGCTCAGGATCTCGCGCATTTTCGTGTGTAGCTGTTGCTGCTGCTTTGGTCTCCCTCTCTCATTGATTTTGCCTCTGAATTGTGTGGCGCGGGTTGGCTTGGGCGGATTTGCGCGCAGCATCTTCTGGTAGTTTGATTGTGCTCTTGGCAGTGATGGCGGGTTTTGTCCTGCGATCTGGCTCAGAGGTTGAACGGACTGAACAGGTAGTATTGCTTTCAGGACAGGCGACTGAGCTTCAGTGGCACTTTCAACTTGCACGTTGCGTAGTGGAAGCTCCATGACCGTAGCTTCTGGCAGGTCACTGAGAGCCTCCGGCTCATCTTCTTGGGTTTCTTTCATGAGCGGAATCTCCTCGTCACAGCCGCTTGAACTCTCGGTGGACTCCAGCATGAGCGACGTGAATGCGTTCAGCTCGTCTGACAGCGCGTTCATTCCGTCCAGAAGTTCTCGGGTCACTGAAATCGCGCCGCCCGTCTCGTCCTTGGCTTGGGCACCAATCGAGCTTGATTGCTCTCGGTCGCCATCTAACATCATGAGAGCTTGTCTTCGCTCGGCTTGCCCTCTCTCAGCATCACCAACCTCGTCGTCGCGCTCGCCAAATCTGCTGTCCAACCACAAACACATATACAGAACACAGCATTGGCATTAGCATCTAGACTGAGAGCACTTTCGAGTCCTCGAACACAGCCAGCTAGAAGGCAAGTACCTGATGCTTTCCATAGACGTCAGCATCGCCATGCACTCTTCCGCTATGCGCATAGCAGAGCTGTCGGTTCCTTCTTCTTCGCCTTCTTCATCATCGCCATCGCCTTCACTACTTCCCCACAGTTCATTGGCCTTAAACTGAGTACCGCCGCTCCCTGTATGGCTGGCCAAGTTGTCAGCGTCGACTCCAAGCTGCCCGCAGAGCGCCTCCAGCTGCCTCGCGCACTCGAGGAACGTCTGCGCAAGTACTGCCTCTTCTTCTGCTTCTCTTGCTTCTTGTACGTCTCCATGTGTCGCCTTGGCGTCTTCTCCTGCCATTGAATAGTGTATGTGGCCGCCCAATTGTGCTGCCCACGCACCCCTTCGCATTTCAAGCTGCACTGTTGCTTTTTTGTCTTTACTGACAAATCTGTCAATACTCCCGTCGTGATTTCCCAAAAAGATAGTTTATTCTTTCGGATTCTTCTTGTCTGTCTCAAATGAAAGAGCTGCAACCGCCATTTCATGTAGCCATTTTGGGATTTCGACAAGCACTGTTTTTTGCTTGTTGAAGCGGACATGCAACCTTCGTGCAACATTTCACGCGTTTAATGCACATCACTTTCTAAACACATATTTTATTTGCTCAGATTCTTAGTCAGCTGAGTAACAAAACATTTTGTCCTATCGAATTTTGTTCTTGTTGTCTCAAAAAGTAAATCTGTGTGTACCACACGCTCCAAATGTGACCTTTCGTGCGCAATCCAACTCGACGCGACGCATGCCATCGATCTGTCTGCATGGCGGAGGAGCAGGAGGCTCTTCACTCGCGCGTTCTCTTTGTTGGCTTGACAACTCATTTCGCATCAGAGCTCCAAGCGCAGAGACTGCCAATTGACCAGTTAGTCAGTGGTGCCAGAGGCGGGCGTCTCGTCGACACTGGACGAGAACGAAAGCGATGGACCCAAGCGATCCCGACTTCAGCGTGGACGAGCGCCGCAACTACGTCGTGACGCTGCTCAAGTGCATGTGGGGGCGCCGGCTGCGACTGAGTAAAGCGAAAGAGTCCGAGGACGCAATGGCCGCGTTCCTAGACGATCCGCAGTGCAACGTGCTGCAAGCGCGACTGCTTCGTGACGAGAAAGGCGACGGAGACAACAACAACAGTGAACTAGACCAACAACAGCAGAGCACGTCTTTTGACGTCATCTTGTCCACGCAGCTGCAGGCATGGGCCCAAACGAGCAAGTACGAGACCGTGTTTGTGAAAGTGCGCGCCATGCCGCTCACGCCCGAGAACATGAGCACGAGCATCCAAGTGACGTCCGTGATGCAGTCCCCGCTGCGGAGTCTCTACCAGGCCGTACACCAGGTGTACGCGCCGATGCTGCTCAAGAATGACGCGAGCGCGAGTCGGTTGTCGCAGAAGCTCAAAGATATCCTGATCGAACTGGACACCGGGCTCGGCAGTACGATGCTCTCTGGCGAAGGTGATTCCATTGGCAGTAAGAGTGATGGTGACGCGGCGGCGCTCATGAGCATCGTCACGATCAACGACGAGTTCCAGTACTGGGAGCGCGCGGACCAGAAGAACGCCAAGCGCGCCAAGAAGTTCTGCGCTGCGTTCGACAACATCCACCAGCGCTACAGCAGCCTCGAGACGCTGAGCTTTGAGGACATGGCGGACTTACTCGAAGAGTCCTACAACACACTGGACGACATCTGGCGCGCCGACCTGTCGCGCGAAAACCATTATCCGCAGGGACGCATGGACCACCTGCTCGGACTCGTGGGCTCGGCGATCAACTCGTTCATCCTTGAGAAGGCCAAGCAGCTCGACGACGTTTGGACCGGCAGTTTCCACGACGTCAACATCCTGTTGCAGCAGGCGATCGCGCTCTGCGAGAAGTGGGCGGCGAGCATCGAGACGCTGACGGCGACCATGTGGCCCTCGTACGACGAGCACCCGTGGATGGGCAAGAAGTCCGACAAGGACCTGTCGCTGCAGGCGCTCGTCAAGCGCATGGAGGAGATCGCGCGCATTCGCACGACCTACGAGGAGCTCATCTCTCTGCTGCCGCGCTCCATGTCGCAGGAGTTCTCGGCATCATGCTTCCAGCCGTTCACGAAGCTCAAGCCACTCTACTACAACCCATACACGGAGAAAGTGTGGCAGAAAGCGATCAAGGAGTACGAGGCCATGCTCGCGCCGGCCGAGACGCAGGTCGGCGGCATTCTGCGCGACCAGATCGCGTCCGTGGCGAGCAAGCCCAGCACGGCCGTACGGCTCCTACAGCGCTACAAGAACCTGCTGCAGCGCCCGTCGCTCTCGAAGACGCTCGCGGGCGAGCGTGACGCGCTGCTGGCGCAGCTCATGGCGCACTTGGATCAACTGGAGAGCGACTTTGAGACGCGGCGTCAGCACGGAGGCAACGGTGGCTCGAAAGACAAGGCGTTCCACATCGGAAAGACGCTCAGCCCTAAAGTGAACGCGATCGTGTGGGGCCACATGCTCAGCACGCGCGTGACCGAGATGAGCGAGCTCGCGAAGCAGGTCCTGGTTGATCTGCCGGCGTTCAAGCAGTTTGCGCACCACTGCGACCAGTTTCTGTCAAAGGTGAACGGCATGATGCTTGACAAAGTGCGCGATTGGCAAGAGCAGATCGACAACCAGCTGGAGCAGGAGGGTGAGGACTCGCTGCGGCTCAACGGGAAGCTCATGCAGATCGACAAGAACGGCGACCTGGTCGTGAACTACAGCGAGTTTCTCGTCACGTTGCTGCGCGACGTGCGCCAGCTGACCGAGCTCTCGACGCAGCACCGGTCGTCGTCCTCGGGCGGTCACAGTAAAAAGGACGAGTGGGTACCCGCGAAGGTACGCAAAGTTGCCGAGGAAGCCGAGAAGTACTACCGCTACGGCGTGACGCTCAAGAAAGTGGCCAACTTCTACAACAACATGGAAAGTCAGATCATCGACGAGCAGAAGCCCATGCTGCTGGACTCGCTGCTCGCGTTCGAGGAAGCGGTCAAGCGTCCCGGTCTCTCGCAGCAGCAAAAGAGCTCCTCATCATCGTCCAAGGACGTGACGTGGCAGAATCTCGAAGAGTGCAACGAATACGTCAAGCAGCTGCAGGACGCGGCCGACAAGCTCTCGTCCGAGAACCGGCGCTTCAAGCGTTCGCACGAGAAACTCAGCGAAGAGTTCCTCGCGCTCATGGACATCGACCTGCTGCGCTTCCCGGCCAAGTGGAAAGAGCGCTGGGACGAGATCAAGAAAAACGTGCTCACGGTCACGAAGAAGCAGGACCCGGCGCGCACCAAGAAGTGGTTTTTGTACTGGGACCAGCAGCTCTACAAAGTGCTCGAGAGCGGCTACCAGATGGGGCTCGAGATGCTCAACGAGAACTTGCCCGAGATCAAGGATATCAAGACCGAGCTACACTTCCCGCCTCCATCATCTTCGACTGCTTTGAGTAGCAGCCCAGGTACGCTCTCGCTGGTTCTTAAGCCGCCCATTGAAGAGCTGCGAACGACGTACTACAAGTCCATGAAGAAGTTTGTGTCTCGACCGACCAAGTTCAACGGCTTTGCGAACCCGCAGGTGTTTGCGGCCATGTGCGACGCGAACGCGCACAACTTGGTGCTCGTGTACCATAGCTGCGAGCAGCTCTTCACGCGGCTCGAGTCGCTCATGTACGAGCACGAGCACTGGAGTCTGCTCTCGCGCGTGGGCGGCGGTAGCGGAGAGCTCGACGCGCTCATGGAGTCGGAGCTACACGAACCCGGTGACTGGGAGATCAATTTGAAGACCATCAAGCTGAAGCGTAAGGAGAGCGAGAAGATTCCGGACTTCATCAAGATCGACTGCATCCACGTGTCGCTCGTGCCGTTCAAGAGCACGCTGGACGAGTACCTGCAGCGGTTCCAGGACGGACTGCTGCTCTCGCTGCGCAAGAGCACACTCACGCACATTCGCCTCGTGGAAGAGTTTGTCGAGAGCGCCAAGGAGAAGCTCAACACACGTCCGCACTCGATCGAAGAGATCAGCCAGGCGCAGGTCGAATGGAAGGCGATTGATGCGAACAAAGAGTCAGTCCACGCGCACTTTGAAAAGGCCGAGAAGAAGAAAGCACTGCTCCTCATCGTGCTAGGCTCGTCCGCGAGCACCAAGATCGACACCCACGAGGTCGAGTCGCGACTCGCCAAGCTGCCGACCGAGTGGGAGAACTTTGAGGTCTCGCACGAAGCGTTCAACGAGATGATCGAGGACCAGCGCGAGAGCCTCAAGGGCGAGATCGCCGCCCAGGTTGAGCAGTGTAACGAGCAGATCGCTAAGTTCCGCGACCGCTGGGTGGGGCTTCAGCTGCTCGAAGTGTCGTCCTGGGATGAAGCCGACCTTGCCAACAAGGTCTACAAGCCGATTGAAGACGAGTCCGCAAAGCTCAGCGAGCTCAAGACGCGCAGCAAGACGCTGACCGATAACTGTAGCGCGTTCAACATGGACGAGCCCGCGTTCGACGGTCTTGCGGCGATCGACAGCAGCGTCAGCCTCACGGCGCTCAACTGGTCGACGTACAAGCAGTTCCGCGACGAGATCAAGGCGCTGGCGGCGCAAGACTGGTTCACGTTCAGTACCAACATGTTTGCGCTGCAGGACTGCGCGCAGAAGTGGGCCGAGCAGGCCAAGCAAACGATCGCGGAGCGCACGATGGTCGTGGACAAGATCTCAGACTTTTACAACCACGTCAAGCGCGCCATGCCAACACTCAAGCTCTGCCGCGGCGAGCCGTTCAAGGACGACCACTGGACGCAGCTCTTCCGCAAGCTCGGGATGCCGAGGAACGTCGACAAGATCAACCTCACGCTCGGTCACTTCATGGACGTCTTTGACGCGCTCGAGCTGCCGGCGACACTGCAGTTCGTTAAAGTGCTCCACGCGCGCGCGCAGGGTGAGGTGACGATCCGGGACGCGCTCCTGGAGCTCCGCGCGTGGACTGAGACCGCCGAGCTGTCACTTCTCGCGCACGAGCACGGCGGCCGCCGCGTGTCGATCATCAAGGACTGGAAGGACATCACGCTCGCGCTCGGCGACAACCAGTCACTGCTCGCGTCGCTCAAGGAGTCGCAGTTTTTCAAGCCGTTCGAGATGGAGGCGCTGCAGTACGAAGTGAAGATGTCGGTCCTGGACCAAGCGCTCACGCAGCTCAATATCATCCAGCGCAAGTGGGTCTTCCTCGAGCCGATCTTCTCCAAGGGGGCGCTGCCGTCGGAGCAAAGTCGCTTCCGCCGCGTCGACGACGAGTTCACTGAGATCATGCTCAACGTCGAGCGCGACCCGAAACTGTTCAACCTCACGGACGAGATGCTCTTCCCCCAGCTTGTCGACCGGCTCAACATGATGGTGGACCAGCTCGAGCGGTGCCAGAAGGCGCTCGCGGATTTCCTCGAAGAGAAGCGTTCACGCATGCCGCGGTTCTACTTCATCGGTGACGAGGATCTATTAGAGATCCTCGGCCAGTCGCAGAACCCCGCGGTGATCCAGAACCACCTCAAGAAGCTCTACCAGGGCGTGCACCGCGTCGAATTCTCAGAGCAGAAGGACCAGATCATTGCGATGCTGAGCGCTGCAGGCGAGAAAGTGGTGCTCCAGACACCCGTGGCGATCACGAGTTCCGTCGAAGAGTGGCTCGAGAACTTCACGGAGGAGATGCGGCGCACGATCCGCGTGCTCGTGAGCAACTGCGTGGCCAGTAAAGCCCCCGACTACCATGAGTTCCCTTCGCAAGTACTTTGTCTCGCGGAGCAGATCCGCTTTTGTGACCAAGCCGAGATTGGGATCAAGAATGGCGGCATTGTGGACCTGAAGAAAAGCCTCCAGGACACATTGAGAGAGCTCACGTCGCTGGATCTGAGCACCGAGCTGCTCATGAGCCTCAAGGTCAAGGCGCTCGTGCTCGACCTCGTGCACCATATCGACGTCTGCGACCAACTTCTCGGCGCGAACTGCCGCTCGACGACCGACTGGATCTGGCAAAAGCAACTCCAATTCTACCTGGAGAAGCAGCACTGCATCATCCGCATGAACAACGCCAAGTTCGACTACACGTATGAGTACCAGGGCAACGCGCCGAAGCTCGTGCATACGCCGCTCACGGACAAGTGCTACCTCACGCTCACGCAGGGCATGCACATGGGCTTTGGCGGCAACCCGTACGGACCCGCTGGTACGGGCAAAACGGAGTCTGTGAAGGCGCTCGGCGGTCAGTTTGGACGCCAGGTACTCGTGTTCAACTGCGACGAAGGCATTGACTTCCAGTCCATGGGTCGCATCCTGCTCGGACTCGTCAAGTGTGGCGCCTGGGGCTGCTTTGACGAGTTCAATCGCCTCAAAGAGGACCAGTTGTCGGCAATCTCGCAGCAAATCCAGGTCATCCAGGACGCGATCAAGGACCGCACGTCGACGATCAAGCTGCTCAACCGCTCGCTCGAGGTGGACTTTAACGCGGGCATCTTCGTGACGCTCAACCCCGCAGGCAAGGGCTACGGTGGCCGCTCCAAGCTCCCCGACAACTTGAAGGCGCTCTTCCGACCTGTTGCCATGGGACGCCCCGACAACAACCTCATCGCCGAAGTGATTCTGTACTCGGAGGGCTTCTCGGAGGCAAAGGACATCGCATCGAAGGTCGTGTCGCTGTACTCGCTCTCGGGTCAGCTGCTCTCCCCACAGCAGCACTACGACTGGGGGCTCCGCGCGCTCAAGGCGGTGCTCAACACTGCGGGCAAACTGCTGCAGGCTGCCAAGAAAGAGCTCGCGACAGGGGGTTCTTCGTCATCAAGAGCAGCAGCAGTGACTGAGGAAGGCAAAGAAGGAGAGAGTCCAGCAGCAGCGGATGGGAAACCCAAGCCCGAGCGCATGACGCCAGCAGAGGAGACCGAGATCTTGATCAAGGCTGTGCGCATCAACACGCTCTCAAAGCTGACATTCGTCGACTCGACACGCTTCCTCGCGCTCATCGGCGACGTTTTCCCGGGTGTCAACTCGGCCGACCTCTCAGGTGGCGCACTCGGCGAAGCGATCCGCGAGGTGATGGTGAGCAAACCGTTTTACCTGCAGGTGGACGAGCTCCAGATCCGCAAGATGCTGCAGCTCAAGGAGTCGCTGGACCAGCGCATGGGGTGCGTCGTCGTGGGACCATCGGGCAGCGGCAAGTCGACCGTGTGGCAGATCCTGCAGCAAGCGCTGATCAAGTGCGGGCAGCTCGTGAAAACGCACGTGATGAACCCCAAGTCGATGCCTCGCGAGCGGCTGCTCGGCCGCATGGACCTCGACACCCGCGAGTGGGAAGATGGCGTGCTCACGGATGCTGCGCGGAAAGTCGTCAAGGAGCCGGAGCACGTGCGCTCGTGGATCATCTGCGACGGCGACGTGGACCCCGAGTGGATAGAGTCGCTCAACTCGGTACTCGACGACAACCACTTGCTCACGCTGCCGAACGGCGAGCGCATCAACTTTGGCCCAAACATCAACTTCATCTTCGAGACCCACGACCTTAAGTTCGCGTCGCCCGCGACCATCTCGCGCATGGGCATGATCTTCCTCTCGGACGAAGACATGGACATCAAGCGGCTCGTGAGCAAGTGGCTGCTGCTCACGCAAAGCGCCGAGAAGCGTGACGAGCTCAGCAAGTGGATCGATGAGCTCTTCACGAAGGCGCTCGATGAGCTCCACAAGTACGAGATGATCGTCGAGACCACGACCGTGGGCACGATCATGAATGGTCTGAGCCACGTCTCCACAGCGACTACGCGGAGCGGGTTTGTCTGCGCGATGGTGCGCGGACTCGGCGCGAACCTGTCCATGAGCGCGCGCAACTTGTTCGCAAAGTCCATGTACATGATGGCGAACGAGCGTCCGCCGGACATGGGTGCGCCGCTCGACTGCTACTGCCAGGGGAGCACGTTCGTCGCGTTCGAGACCAAGCGCGACACGTACGGGTCCATGGACGGCAAGATGGACCGCAAGGACATCGCCAACTGCCGCGACGCGGTCGTGCCCACTGTGAGCGTGCAGCGCGGACTTAAGATCATCGAGCCCTGGGTCGACAAGATGGAGCCGTTCATCCTCGTGGGACCAGAGGGCAGCGGCAAGAACATGCTTATCCGCCAGGCGTTCCGCAACCTCAAGTCCGTGAATGTGACCGTGCTGCACTGCAACGCGCAGACGACTGCGGACCACATCATCCACAAGATCTCGCAGTGCTGCTCACTGTTCTCCACCAACACGGGACGCGTGTACCGTCCACGAGACTGCGAGCGCCTTGTGCTTTATCTGAAAGACATCAACTTGCCAAAGCCCGACCAGTACGACACGTGCATGCTCATCGCGTTCCTGCAGCAGCTCATCACGTTCAACGGCTTTTACGACCAGCACCTCGAGTTCCTGGGCATCGAGAAGATCCAGATCGTCGCGTCCATGAACGCCGCGACGACCGTCGGGCGTCACCCGCTCTCCACGCGCTTCACTGCAATCGTCAAGGTCGCGTACATGGACTACCCGACGACCGAGGAGCTCATGGTCGTCTACTCCACGTTCCTCGAGGCGGTCTTTGATCCGCAGAGCAGTCCGAAGATCCCAGCGCAGTGGCGAGATCCGTCGACGCGCGACCGACTCGCGAGAAGCATCGTCGAGATCTACGACGCCACGAAAACCAAATTCAACGTCGACGAGCAACGCCACTACCTGTTCACGCCCCGCGACCTGACAAAGTGGGTCTTCTCGTTCGTGCGCTACGACCTTGAGACTGAGGATGTGCTCGACGTGCTCGCGAACGAAGCGCGTCGGCTGTTCCGCGACCGCCTCGTGGATGCCGACTCGCTCAGCAAATTCGACGCGATCCTCAATAGCGTGCTCAAGCAGCAGTGGAAGTACGCCGCCAAGCTCCAGGACGTCTATTTCAGCTCCTTGCATTGCCGCAAAGCTGGTAGCGGAGACAGTGGAGGTGACGACGCTGCGGCATCAAGTGGTGGTGTCTTGGCGTCCCCACTGTTCAGGATCGCGAGCGATGAGTTCAGCTCCGTTGTCTCGCAAGCCATTGTTCTATACGAGCGTGAAGAAAAAGATCTGCACATGCTACTCTTCGACGAGATCCTCGACCATCTCGTGATTGTCGAGAGGATCCTGTCGGAGCCTGGAGGCTCCATGCTGCTCGTGGGAAGCTCCGGTGTGGGGAGACGCTCCGCGACAACGCTGATCGCATATATGCTCGGGTATACCATGTTCTCGCCGAGCCTCACGCGTAACTACGACGCCGCGAGTTTCCGCACAGACCTCAAGAGCATCCTCGTGAAGGCCGGCGTTGAGGGCCAGCACTACGTGCTGTACCTCGAAGACCACCATTTCGCGCAGGACGCGATCCTCGAGATCACCAACTCACTTCTGAGCTCCGGCGAAGTGCCCGGACTGTACACGCACGAAGAGATCGAGCCACTGATCTCACCGTTGAAAGAGAAGATGCTCGACAGCATCGGCGCGAGTGGCGGCGCCGAGCACCGCTCGGTCTACGACTTCTTCGTCTCGCGCGTGTGCCAATTTGTGCACGTGGTCGTGAGCATGGACTCGCGCCACCCGCAGTTCCTACTGCGCTGCGAGAGCAACCCGGCGCTCTACACGCGGTGCTCGATCGTGTGGATGGGCGAGTGGAGCCCGCTGAGCATGAAGAAGATCCCGGAGCTGCTATTGAATGGCTCGGAGCTCGTCGACAGTTTGCCGAAGACGACGCAACTCATCACGAGTCTATACGAGAGCAGCAAGGAGTTTGGTGCGACGCCAAGAGAGTTCATTTGCTTTCTGGGCAGCTGGCGCAGTCTGTTCGAGTCCAAGTGCAAGCAGATCGTGCAGGAGGTGAGCCACTTGAAGAGCGGTCTCAACAAACTCGAGGACGCGTCGACCACTGTCGACGAGCTAAGCAAGAACGCGACAGTCAAGAAGAAAGAGCTCGGCGCGGCGCAGGTCGCAGCAGGACAGGCGATGAAAGAGATCGAGAACGCGCTCGACAAGGCTGCGGTGAATCGACGTGAGGTCGAGGAGCTCAAGAAGCACACGGCCAAGGCGGAGGAAGCCACGAACGCCCGCAAGCGCGAGATCGAGCGCGAGCTAAGCGACATCAACCCGATCCTGCAGTCCGCGAAAGAAGCGGTCGGCAACATCAAGAGCGACAACCTGAACGAGATCCGCTCGCTCAAGATGCCGCCGGAGCCGATCCACGACGTGCTCTCGGCTGTACTCATGCTGCTGGGCATCCAGGACACGTCCTGGAATTCGATGAAGAAGTTCCTGGGCAACCGCGCGGTGAAAGACGATATCCTGAACTACGACTCACGGCGCATCACGCCCGACATCTTCAAGGCGGTCACGAAGCTTGTGAAGAGCAAGACGTCATCGTTCGACCACGAGACGATCTATCGCGTGAGTGTCGCGGCGGCACCGCTCGCGACCTGGGTCAAGGCGAACCTCAAGTACTCGATGGTACTCAACAAGATCGAGCCCCTGGAGGCGGATCTCGCCGAAGCCAAGCGCTCGCTCGACGCCTCGCAGCAGCGACTCGCGCAGTGCGAGAACGAGCTCAAGTCGATCGACGTTGTCGTCGGGGAAATGAAAGCCGAGTTCGGTAAGAAGACCGGAGAGGCAGAGATTTTGCGCGTCGGACTCGAGTCGGCGCAGTCGACGCTCAACAAGGCGCAGGGGCTGTTGGGCAAACTCGGCGGCGAGAAGCAGCGCTGGTCTGAGCAGGTGAAAGAGCTCGACTCGCGACTGCAGGACCTGCCGATCCGCATGCTACTCGCTGCGGCGTTCACAACATTCCTGGGCAAGTGCTCGGAAGACGCGCGCACGCGGGTTGTGAAGGAATGGGAGAAAGAGATCCTCGAAGCTGTCCCGTCGAGCGCGAGCTCGAAAGGGTTTGACTATAGGAAGCTGCTCAGCACTGAGAGTGAGTTACTCAAGTGGAAGTCTATGGGACTGCCAGCGGACAACCTGTCGATGGAGAACGCGCTGATCGTGTCCAACTCGGGCGGAGACCGCTGTCCGTTCATCATCGACCCCGCAAGTGCGTGCACCACGTGGCTCCAGGCCGAGCTCGCGAAAGACACGACGCGCCCACTCTCGACAGTACAGTCACAGGACACGCGCTTTGTGAGCAACGTCGAGCAGGCTGTGCGATTCGGCAAGACTCTGGTCGTGCTCGAAGTCGACATTGTCGAGCCGTACCTGTATCCGCTTGTGCGCAAGGACCTGATCCACCAGGGACCTCGCTACGTCGTCGCGTTGGGCGACAAGATCGTCGACTACAATGAGAACTTCCGCATCTATCTCGTGACGCGGAACCCGTCGCCGCCACTCGCCCCGGACGCTCTCGCGATCGTAAACGTGATCAACTTCACTGTCACGAAATCCGGACTCGAAGGCCAACTGCTTGGCGTCACCATCCAACACGAACAGCCGGAGCTCGAACAGGAGAAGAGCGAGCTGCTGCACCAAGAAGAGGAGTGCAAAGTGCAGCTCGCGGCGCTCGAGAAGGAATTGGTCGAGGCACTTGCAACGTCCGAGGGTGACATCTTGGAGAACACGATCCTCATCGAGTCACTCACGAAGACCAAGTCCACGAGCGCCGAGATCGAGCAAGCGCTCGAGAAGTCTGCAAAAAAGTCTGAGGAGCTGGACGAGAAGCGCGACTCGTACCGACCGTTTGCGCACGAAGGCGCGAAATTGTTCTTCCTCGTCAAGCAGCTCAGCGCCGTGAACCACATGTATCGGTTCTCGCTCGCATCGTTCCTCGCGCTCTTCAGGGCGACACTCGGCACGAAGATGGAGTCTGCGAGCACGAAAGACCGCATCCTGCGACTCATCCCAATCCTCGAGTTCAAAGTACTCATGTTTGTCGGGCGCGCGCTCTTCAAGGAGCATCGACCCATGTTTGGCATGCACCTGGTGCATGGCATGCACCCTGAGTGTTTTGAAAAGCACGAGTACGAGTTTTTTTGCGGTGAAGTCGTCGCGAATGCCGAGAGTCGATCGAATGGCAGTAGCAACGTTGCCTTGCCTGAGTGGGCTTCTCCCGAGCGGAAAGAAGCGTTCTCGCTCTTTGTCGAGACGCTGCCACGCCTCGCGCAACAGTGCAAGTTCGAGAGTCACGATCTCTGGATCCGCTGGTCAAAATCCATGGAGTGCGAGCAAAACTTCCACGCCAAGATGGAAAGATCTGGTTCCGCAGGTGGACTCTCGGCGTTCCAGAAGTTGCTTGTCGTCCAGGCGCTGCGTCCCGACCGCCTGCAGAGTGCGATCACCGCGTTCATCTGTGGCATGATGCAGCTTAAGTCGCTCACACCGCCACCGCTGGATTTCAAGGATATTGCGACCGAAGAGGCGAGCAATATGACGCCCGTGCTGCTGCTCACGACTGCAGGCGCCGACCCGTCGAAAGAACTCGAGGAAGTCGCGTCCACCGTCGTGGGCAAGAGCCACTACTTTGAGGTCGCGATGGGCGGCGGACAGCAGGAGAAAGCGCTGAGTCTGCTCAAGTCCACGGCCGAGCACGGCGAGTGGCTCTGTCTGCAGAACTTGCACCTGGTCATCGCGTGGCTACCGACGCTGGAGAAGGAGATTAATATCCTCACGCCGCACCACAAGTTCCGTCTGTGGCTGACCACCGAGCCCCACGACGCATTCCCACTCGTGCTGCTCGAGCAGAGTATCAAGATCACGTTCGAGTCGCCGCCAGGCATGAAGAAGAATCTACAGCGCACGTACGCGTCGTGGACGCCCGAGTTCATCGGCAAAGGCTCGCCCGCGCGTGCGCAGTTGCTGTTCTTGCTGGCATTCTTCCACGCGCTGCTGCAGGAGCGCCGCACGTACATCCCACAGGGCTGGACCAAGTTCTACGAGTTCTCATTCGGCGACTTCCGCGCGGGCTCAAACGTGATGGAGCTTTCGAGCAAGATCTCGGGCGGAGCCGGCGGCGCAACGATCGACTGGCTCTCGTTGCATGGGCTCATGGAGAACGCGATCTACGGCGGCCGCATCGACAACCCGTACGACCTGCGCGTGCTGCGCTGCAACCTGAGCGAGTATTTTGCGCACGACCTACTCTCAGGCCAGCGCAGCCTCGTGCGCGGCGTCAAACTGCCGCAGACGGCGCGTCACGAGGACTACGTGGAACTGATCGACCACCTCCCGGACAGCGACACGCCCGCGATGTTCGGACTGCCGGACAATATCGAGCGCTCGATGCAGCGCACGCTCTCGGCCGAGGTAATCACGCAGCTCAAGGCGCTGTCGTCGAGCGAAGAGGCCGCCGAGAAGTTCGACCGCGAGAAGTGGCGCGCGCAGCTCGGGCCACTCATCGAGAACTGGACCAAGCTGACCGCGAGCTTCCACCTGGGCACGCCAGGTTCAAGTGCCAGTAGCGCCAGCGGTGGTGGCAGCACGAAGAACCTGCTCACGCTGGCGCCGTCCGACGCGTTTGTGGCGCTTGAGAACGAGTACGCGCTCGACCTGGCGCAGCAGGTGAACACCGCGCTGCAGGGGCTCAAGAAGGTGATCTACGGCACGGGGTTGCTCACGCCCGCGATCCAGACCGTCGCTGCCGCGCTGCTTAAAGGCGTTGTGCCGAACGAGTGGAGCGCCAAGTGGGAAGGCAGCGAGAGCGTGACGACGTGGCTGCGATCGCTAGCGATCCGCAAGCGCGCGCTGGGCGAGTGGCAGGAGGCGACAGCAAGTGGCAAGCTGCTCTCGCGCGGACTCGACCTGTCAGACCTGCTGCATCCCGGTACGTTCCTGAACGCGCTCCGCCAGCAGAGCGCGCGTCAGCTTCAGTGCTCGATGGATGCCATGAAGCTGCTCTCGTGCTGGGAGAAGGACAAGCTGACATCGTCGTCGCAGCACATGAAGCTCGAGTGGTTCGAGATCACGCACTTACTGCTGCAGGGCGCGTCATTCGAGGGCGGCACGCTCATCGAAGCGTCCTCGGACGCGCAGGAGCTCGTGGCCGTGCCGTCCTGCTACGTCGCGTATGCGCGCGACGACGCGAGCGAGCTATACGCGAAGGAGAACTGCATTAAGGTGCCGCTCTACTACAGTACCAACCGAGAGCGTATGCTCGTGGAGGTCTCGGTGCCCATCGCGGGCGACCACGCGCGCTGGATCCTCGCGGGCGTGGCGCTCTTCCTGGGCGAGTGAGCAAAGTGAAGTGAAGTGCGCGCCAATTTCCATTTTCAGTTTGAGAATGGCAGCTTCCTGTTACTATTCATTCGCATACAAGAGCAATCCGAACAAATAAACTACTTTGTTTGGATGGAAATCACGAGGTGGTGATGGGCATCAAATCTGTACGGTTGCACGAATGTCTCTCGTAAACTTCAGAAACGCAGCATGTTGCACGAAGGTCTCCTTGTTCACTTCAGCGAGCTCAAAATAGTATCGAAATCCCAAAATGGCTACATACGAATGGTGGTTGGGGGCAGCAGCAGCTCATGTATTTCGATTGGACCTATCGGCGCGCAGTGAGCGAGAGAAGAGCCGTCATTATGGAGCTCCCCGCGTCACAGCTCTTGATTGAGTCGGAACTGAGGAAGGAGAAAGAGCGCTCGCCACTTGTCACCACGACGAGCTCCAACAGCATCAACTGGAAGACCTCGCCTTTCTCCACGACGACGCACCTCTAGAAGCATGGGCTGCTGTCCGTCCAAGAGCCGCGCGAAGTGCGACACCCACTGCAGCGCCTCTGGCGAGAAACAGGCAGTCTGCACGACGAACGCCACCGCATCCACCGGCGCGACATCTTCTGTGGCAGGCAAACTAGGCGATGTTAGCGCCGCGCAGCCGCCAGCGAGCCCGTCACCATGCAGCAGCAGCAACAATCAGAACGATGCCACATCCACGACATGCCTCATGGACCGCGGCGACGGCACGCTGATATTCAAATCTGACGGAGACCCGACGCCGCCCAGTCCGCCGCCAGTGGCAACGAAGGAGATCGTGCTCTGCGAAGTCGCAGGTAACAACAACAACAACGACGATGCAAAAGAGGACAGCGACAACGGCAACGCGGCCGCGACGCGCAAGGCGGAGCTAACGCTCGAGGTGATGACGGGAGCACCGCTGTCGGCGTCGCCGAGGAAGGTGCCCGTGAACTACGAGGAGATGCCGATCAACTCGATGTACCACCGCATCCACACCGTCGAGGCCGAGGCGCAGGACGCGCGCCGCCAGGAAGAGCTGCGCGCGGAGGCCGAGCGCCGCGAGCGCGAGGTGCGTGAGTTCAAGGCGTCCATGCTCACATCGTGACCAGAGCTGCTCCCCACCAGCCGCAGACAAGCAAACACAAACAAACAAGCAAGTCGACAAGCCTGTTTGTTTGCTTGCGCACGCACCACGCACTGCACATCTCGATGCGATAACTTAATGTATGTAACCCACATGAGCACCTTTACACGCTTTATGCCATGCGAGCAAATCGCGCGCGCACGAAACTGCAAACCGCTGTACGGTACAAACAAGCAACCGCGTGAGGTGGTGTGTCGACAAGCACCTCGTCGGACTTTGCGGCAACACAGCAATGCGAATGACTCTCATCATGTGGAGATTCATTTTCACTCGCCAGGGGGTACTTCAGAAAGGAGAGCAACACGCAAACCGCAACCCAGGTATAAATGGCGAGCTGATCCGCTCAAACACGCATGCATGCATGTTTGGAACAGATCGATGGCTTCTGGAGGAAAGCGGCGCAAACACGCAATCCCAAGCAAACGCCTCGCACAAATGCAATGTAATGGGGTTCAACAGTTGACGCGCGAGCAAACAAACAACCAAGCAACTCGCGGCGCAGTGAACTCGCGCAAGATGCCCGCGCATAAACACCCACTTGACCACCCAATTGCCCACCATACCTATAGTTTCCTAATGTTTCTTCATCCATCTCGCCAACCAAAGTGCACTCTAAAGCCAAAACCTCTAATTAAAAGCGCACATCCTCAAGATGTTCCCTTCTCCCCTCTGCGTACGTCTCGGAGTTGCCTTGAGCTGCTCGCTCAAGGGCGCCCTTGAGCGAAATGAAGCAGACTGTTACCTCTTGCGAGTCTGCCTCATTTCGCTTTCCGCTCCAGAGCACCCAAGCTCGCCGCCAAGCCCGCTCGTCATTTCACCATCAACCCCTTAGCCCCCCACACAATGCGGAACCCAGCCCTCATGTGCCCCCAACAATCTGCATCGACCGAGTGACGCTCCAGGTCGCCGCCTTCCTTCAGCTCGAGCGGCGAGCCGGGGTGTTGGAGATCGTTTGTCTTCTTCAAGTGCGTCGCTCGGCCTTGAGTCGTTGACTGATGGAGCTCGAGGCTGCGGGGTGGCACCATAGCTCGCTCGTCCCGGGTACAACCACGTCGTGGAGACGCTCTTCTTTCCTCGATCTCGCGTTGAGGAGATCATCAAGTACATCGACGGAGCGAAGCACTCGATCGAGTTGTGCATCTATCAGATCACGTGCAAGAATGTATGTTTGCTCTTATACATGAATTTGCTTCGATACAAGGATGTGCGCTGCTTTTATAGATGAACTCACTTTGTTGTGTATGTGACCTATAATAGCTCACTAATGCGCTCGTTACTGCGAGTCTGGTCCGTGAAGTGCAAGTGCGCCTGATTGCTGACAAGACATGTGCTGGGACCGGCGACTCGAAAGTCGAGTTCCTCCGTCTTCATGTAAGTCACGATTAGGCTCGTTCGATGTCTCGAATGCATCGCGTCCGTGCTAATTTTATGTGTGCTGTACTGTGCTGCTGTGTGCGTTGCAGGCATTGTTGCGCGTCAGATGAAGGCCAAGCTGATACACAATAAGGTGAGGGTGTGCGACTGAAGTTCAATCCGTTGATATTTTGAACCTTTCAATTTCTAATCGACGGTTTTTAGTTTGTCATTATAGACGACGAACTCCTCCTGAACGGGAGCATGAACTGGTCGGAGGCTGGCTACGGTGCCAATGTCGAAAACGTGCAAGTTCAGCGCGGGTGGGAGCCAGTCCGCCCCTACGCCATGGAGTTTGAGCGCTTATATGAGCACTCGTGGACGATGATTATTCGCCGATCGTGCACTTGCGGTGGCGCGAAGAACTCGCGCTTCGGGGCTTCCCAGTGAGCACAGCGCCAATGGATGGATCGTTGATCATGCTTTTCCTTTGTGCTCAGTCTAACTACCTGTTTTCAATCTTAATATTGAAGCTGCATTTGTGACCGTTAACCGTTTCGTAAATTGTTGGTTTTCTTGTTTGCCTTCTTGTTTGCTTTTGCAAACAAATTGTTCGAGCAACAGCCATCACATACATCCATTCAAGTCAGGTTTGGCTTTTGTTTTGGCTGCTGCATCTCGATAAAACAACAGACAAGACAGGTCGGGTAGAAGCTTGCGATTCGATCGATGTGACTTCAAGAGGCACAAAGAGCGGCGGCGGGTTCTTAACAGGCGTCTTTGGATTACAGAGATGGATTACACACGCCTGCGTGGGTCTTGGGCCTGTATCATGATCATCAGCAGTAATAAAAGCAGATCCTCCATTCGCCATTTGCGAATCAAGCAGGTCACGCACAACACTTTGCGAGCCGCAAGCCGCATCGAGTTGTTGTCTGACACACACAGATATGCTTTGTTTGCTGCAAGCAATTTTTAACAAAATTATTTTTATAATTTTAAAAAAATGCAAGTTGTGTTTTGGGTGCCAATGTTCTTTCTGCTTTCGCGTGTTTTTTTTCACACAAAACAAATCCCACTGTCCTTTCTGCTTTTTCGACAGAAAAAATCAAGTCGGTTCGAACACGAGAAAGACCAGCGCTCCTCCCTCCTTCCCTTGGTTTCACGAATGAAGGTTCGCTTCGCCTGCTAATAAATGTTATTACCACAGCCAACTTGTTTGTTGCAAATGAGTGTGTGCGATGCAAAGCATCAGTGCCGCATGGCGGATGCACATTATCGACAAGAAGACTGCAGCAAAGCCGTCGCTTGCAAGTGAGTATGTCGAGCCGTAGCCCACTTTTTCCTCATTCTCTTCTTTCTTTATGACTCAATTTCAGGGGAAGAACCACCGCGACGGCGGACTTTTTTGTGGACACCTTTGGGAATATGAGCTGAGCTGCTGATAGCAACAGCTACCGGCCCACTCTCCGCCGAATGTGTAAACGAGAAGGTGGGATTGGAACTCTCCGCAATTGTTATGCGTGACTATGTCTATTGCCATCACCAGCTGCTGGTGTGTGCGGTTTTTATCCACGAGTTTGCTCCACAAAGTCAATTCAAAAAGCTCGAGATCGCTCGCTCCACTCTTCACCAAAAAAGGTGAGCCGTGGGTTTGGAAGCCCACGCACTCTCTCACGTACACTCGAAAACGGCGCAAAGTGATGGTACAAGTGACTCGCTGGTGATCGAATTGAACTCACACAGAGTCTCCTGCACAACACCAGCAAGCTCCAGTTTTCCATGCAGCATTTGTAGCACTTTTACAAAATGGAAAGGAGACACGAGCTAGTGATTTTTGCAAAAGACATTGTGGCCTTGCCTCTGGCTCTTCTCTGGCTCAGATCCTTTCCTTGCGCATGAAGGAGGGTCTGTTTTTTGGGGTGACGCGAGGTCCAATGCGCAAATTTCAAAGCTGGGCGGACGGGCTCTTTTCTGACCACTTGACTATGTGTTTGCATGTGAGGCGGCAACAGCCGCCGATTTGCTTGCGAAAAAAACATTCAAAATTGAAGCTCTTCCTTTTTTTTTCAAGTTTGAGCCACTCACAACCAGCAAACAGACGCAAAAAATGGAAGAAACCGCGCGCGGTCCATTTTGAAAAACTCACTTCAACGAACTGAGGACACGATTTGCATCATCATTCCCACCCAAATCGCAGGCACGACAGTTACAACGCGGCGGCGCTCTTCTCCCTGCCAAACGCTCGTTGACTGGTGTTGACCGTCCTAGGCGGGCTCATTGAACGACTCCTTCACAACACACACGGAATATGATGATTGGTTGCTTGCTCCCTTCAGGACGGACCGGGCGACAACCACACAAGCCCGCTGCACTTGCTCTGATCTCGTCAGACGGCAAACGCCTTCGCTCGCACTAGCAGAACACATCTTCACAGCCGAGTCAAACACACAAGGCCGAAGCGGCCACCTGTGAAAGCAACGACTGCGGCCACAGCTGATAGGTTGCCCTGCAGCGTCTACTGTGTGAGTCACCAGCACTCGACGCGGATAGCAAAAGTAAACTGGAGCTCCTTTTGCTTGTTTGTGGTCCGCCTCCCACTATCTCACAATGTTGCTGGTCAACTTTGCGTTTTTTGCGCTTGACGAAAATGAACCGTGGACCTGCCAATTTTGCCACCTCGGAAAGAGCCACATTGGACTGGTCCTCAAACTGAAACCCAAGTCAAATGAGAGAGGCCCGTTTTTGAGCGGGAAGCGTGAGTGGGATTGTTATTCTCAGGTCGCAAAGCCGGGCCAGTTTCGTGTGTCCCCAGAAACAGATGATGACTGTTTCGCTCTTTTCTTCTTATCCCACTCATCATTTTCCTTCTAAAAAACAGTTGGAGGCGCTTTTTGGCGTGTTGCTTCGGTTTTTAGGGTTTCCGAGGCGCACTCTTGTCAACCAGTCGGGAGCTCGAAAAACGCCCGAGATTGTCGGGTTTTTAGAGACTGTGTGTGTGGAGAAAGAACGGCCCACTGCTTCTTTTACAAACAAACGGCTTTGCAACGTTAGTGTCGATCTCACGCGCGCTAAATATCATACATGCATGTTGGATGGACAAACCCAGTTTCCGAACTTGAGAGCAGACGAGAAGTTGGGCGTGAGACCGCCTCCCTCCAATTTGCGGTTGCCTGCCGACAATCCTCTGAACCGCACGCAAAGTGAGTATTGTTCACCCAACACGGACAGCGTTGCTGACCACAAAAGTGCTCAGTTTTCAGATATGAAGTGACCGCTTGGCAAAAGTGCAAGCGCGGCTGATTTGCGACAGCGCTTGCTGCCTTCAGAGAGAGAACAAATGGCTACAAAAGCCAAGAAGAAGAAGAAGAGATTCATCGACACGAAACACAATGTGAGGCACTTGAGCGCGTGTCCATTTGGCTTGTTTGCAGGTTTGCCAAGCGAGAAAAGCGGATCGTCGATATGTTTTTGTCTTGCTCTTCCAAGAAATAAGGAACTTTTGGTCCCTTCTTCTTTGTTTTATGACGGAAGCAAAACTATACTTGTCTTGGGCTCGGTTTTGCCGAATCTTGAGGGCAAAGAATAGTGGGAAAGTCGAGTGTTGCAAACGAGGCAGAAGTCCTTTCTCTGCGCCCTGCTTTTTGTTGGCGTGACTGCGTGCTAATGAGGTGTGTGTGTGTGTGTGGCGACGAGCATAACTTTACAAACGGGATCTAGCCGCATACTGCTCAGATAGCGCTTTTGAGAGGGGTCCTTACAATAGGGATTCTGAGCCAAACGGAAGGACTTTCACATCAGCGTATCGTCTATGAGAGGGTCGAGTGGAGGGAACCGAAGCGAAGGGGGAGATGAGACCTGGCGCGCGGTGTGCACGCATGTGGTCCCGTCTGCATCCGCAAAAGCAAGCCCAAGTGGCGTCTGGTTGGGATGCACACCCACACAGTGACAGTAGGAGACCAGCCAAAGCCAACAGCCGACCGCAGTCAGTCAGTCAGTCAGTCTCGTGGAGCTGGCGGGCCTCCAACTCTTCCTTCTCGTCGTTCATTTCGCATTTCCACCCCGCAAGAGTAGGAGTCTCGCTGTGACGCACCAGCAGTTCAGTCACTTGTTCGTATCCTGCAACCACACACGCGTGAGCTAAAAATAGATTGACTCCGTCAACTTCCAGTATCCAACGACAACAGTTACACTACCTACTCACGCACGGAACGGACGCACCATGGCAGTTGGCATGACGCTCCACCAATTATACTCGCAGCAGCAGCCGCCACAGCAGACGTCGTATGAAGACCACCACGCGAGCGCCGACGGCGCGGCCGGGTCCACGGCACCGAACGGATCTGGTGCCGCTGTCTCTAGAGGAGCCAAGGGCGACAAGATCGCGGGCTCGGTCGGCGGCGTCCACTACGAGAGCAACGGCATGAGCCACCACCAGCAGCACCAGCAGCACCCGCACGCCGCGTACCAAGTAGCGCCGTCGCACTACCATCAGCAGCAGCACTACGGCGGCTACAACGGACAGCAGTTCCAGGGCAAGAGTGCGGACGATTACGCCGCCGACCCGCTCCCATTCGAATACCACGGCGTACGCAAGTACGCGGACGCGTACCCGAGCCACTCGCAGCCGCAGCAGCATCACCCTGTGGTCTCGGCGTACTCCATGTCGAAGAGCGTTGACAGCCGTCCGCAGCACGGCAGTTACCCGCAGCAGCAGCAGCAGCACTACCAGCCGCACCCGAGCGACCGCTCGCACTACCACCCGGCGTCCGAGATTCCAGCGCACTTCCCGCACTCGAGCCACCACAACGCGGCGCAGGCGCCCCCAGCGCACATGTTCCCGGGCGGCCACAGCCAGTTGCCGCTGACCCACTCGTTCCCGCCGTTGATCGATCCGAAGAAAGAATCGACCTCTGCGGCGGTGACGGAGAACCAGACGACGTACCAGTCGAGCGCGAGTGGACCGCAGAGCGGCGGCGCGGCCCAGGAGGCCATGATCAAGGTGAAGACCCCGCTGAAGACCAAGTACTGGCGCAACGGCCGCCGCAACCTGCAGTGCTTCCCGTCCTGCAAGGTGTTTGGTGACTACTCGGCCATCAAGATCGAGGACCTCAAGCAGCACGACTTCATGTGGGGCAAGTGCCGCGGCAGCATCGTCACCGAGGTGACGCTCAACAGCAACGTGTCGTTCGATGACATTGTGATCCTCGGCCGTGTGCACTCGCTGGAGAACATCCCCGTGGCGTTTGAAGAAGCGGTGATCCGCGAGTGCATGCTCGGCCGCATGGTCGAGCCGGACGTGATGGACTCGATGAAGGACCAGTGGATCTCGGGCGAGCGCCTGCCGGACTTTGTCCAGCAGGACGGCAACACGGCGTGCTTTGAGTTCAAGCCCAAGGTGTGGAAGTACACGGAGGACATGGCGCAGGGCAAGTGCAAGCGCCGCAACGTCAAGTACTACGTGCAGTTTGAGGCTTTCGTGCTGGTGATGGCCGGCGAGCGCCGCTACTACGCGTGCATCGGGTCGGGCATGTCGACGTCGTTCGAGGTCGGCTCGAGCCGCGTGCTCGCGCGCCAGAAGCGCAAGGCGGCGAACACGTCGGATGACATCAAGAACGGCGGCGGCAACCCAGCGAACGACATGGGCGGTATGCAGCCGATGCATCACCACCCGATGATGGCGTCGCACGGCATGATGGGTGGCGTTCCGCAGAGCCACCACCACGGCATGCCGCCAGCGGGCATGTTCCAGTCGAACTTCCACCACCACGAGAGCATGGCGCCGAACCGCGGCCTGCCGTCGGCGTTTCCGCACCCGCAGATGCATCAAGCGATCCCGCAGCAGCAAGACGGACAGCAGCATCACATGCAGCAGCAGCAGCAGTCGATGGCACCGGTCGTGGGCAGCAAGCGCAAGGCGAGCAGCGACCGCCCGGCGTACCCAGCAGAGCGCGTGCCGAAGGTGCTCAAGGGAACATTGCAGAGCGTGCCTCTGTAAGCGAGTCATTCAGCGGCTGATGAAGCTGAAACAAGAAGGAAGGAGGGGAACTCCATAATGGGAGTAGCAAAAGAAGCTCAAGTGAGAAGAAGCGGACGCGTGTAGAAGGTGATGATGAAGAAGAAGGAGAGGAGGCGTGTAGTAAGGTGTCGTAGGTTTGTTTTATTTGGTTGTAGCTAGCAGACGCGCGCAGACCAGCCCGAGAGAGCAGCTTCGCTGTTGTGTCCTCCGCGATCGCCGTCACCGCTTCATTTTTGGTTGCGAGAAGCGGGCGATCGGGCGATCGTGTGGGGCAGCGCTCTTTCGGGCTGTGTACGAAGGAGTAAGTATGAGTTCTCACTATTTATGAATTATATAAAGCGGTAGTGGTGAAGCATTTTCAAAAAGCGAGCAATCGTGTTAGTCGTGTTGGTTCATTTCGTCATCCCGTCGTCCACTTGATTCTTTCTCGTTGAAGTCCCAATGCACCTTGATTCATTCAGTCAAATGGCGAGAAAGTTGATTCATGCAATGGCACTCGATCATTGATATGCGCTTGGTTTGATTTGATATCTCTCTCTCTCTCGTCAAGATCCCAGTTCTTAAATTCTCGCCAATCGTTCCATAGTTTGGTTCCCTTCTTGCTCCCTCTTCGTCTTGGCCAATTCGTTCATCCCGTTGGATCTTTGGATCTCATCTCCGCATCATCATCCTGTCTGTCGGTTTGTGTGGTCGGCGCGAGCGAGAGAACGAGAGAACGAGAGAACGAGAGGACGAGAGGACGAGACCGCGACGAATCGCATTGCAAGGGATCGCTGCCACTCTTGTTTGTGTGTACGTCTGGGTCTGTGCAAGAGACTGCGCTTGATGTTGAGTGCCACGCCTGCCCGCCCGTGGGAGCTCCCACTGCTGCTAGCGCTAACGTTGCTCTTAACACCGGCAGTGTTTCCGCCGTCAGCACATGCCGCTGCTAGCGGTCAGGAGCTGTTCGCGCTGGATGGATTCGGCCGCCCAGTCGCATGGTGGGCCGTGCTGAAGCTGCCCATGCACGTGCGCGCCGTCGATACAGACGACAGCGATGACGGGGACGGGGAGAACAAGAGCCACGTGCGGCCCACGCCCTGCGACTGCGCCGCGCCAGACTGCGCGAACGCCCCGACCGCGAGCCTCAACGTGGACGCGCGCGCCGCGGGGCTCTGCTACCTGTACGCGGACGCCAATCACCCAACTTTTCAGTACTTCCGCGCGCTCGGGTATGACTGTCTGGGCCAGGGCGGCAACGACCCCGTGAGTCACACGCTGCGGCAGTTGCGTCCAGCAGCAACACAGGACAGCGAGCAAGAGCAAGAGCCCTACTGGGCGATCTTCAATGACCAGCTGAACGGAATCGCACGTGACTATAAGCCGCCTGAATCATCGTCCCCACTTGAAGCACCACCAATACACCAGCAGCAACAGCAACAGCGCCTACACCAGCATGGTCGCTCGGGGGCGATCTGCGGCGGGGGCAATCTATTCAGCGCGCACGCCAAGGGGACCGTGGGCTTCCGGTCGGACTCGGGCGGCTTCTTCCTGCAGACGTCCACGCCCAACTTCCCCGACCCTACGCCCGTGACCTCGCCCGCATCCAACAACAACAGTAACGGTAAGGATGACGATACTGTTGTCCCGTTCGTGCGGCTCGGCTGCCAAGTGGACAACAACGTACACTTTGCGCAGCACTTGTTCGCCATGTCGCTGGACATGGAGCAGCTTGAGACGCTCGGCACGCAGCTGCAGGTCACGCGGCTCTGCTCGGGTAACTTTTACACTGGCGGCGGCAGTATGGGCGGCCTCAAGGAGCTGCTCGCGAGTCAGGCGCTGTACGCAGACGGCATGAACGCCAGCGCGAACAGCAACTTTAGCGGCCTCTACGACGCGCTGCTGAACCCTCTGCTGCCGGAGCGCGAGCAGTCTGCGACACTGAACCTCACGCTCAAGCGGATCCCCACGACGAAGAAGCAGATCCACAAGAAGCGGTCCAGTGTGTACGTAGAGTCCATGTTGTCCCTCGCTGATCTCAACAGCCAACTTCGACACGAGGACGCAGTCAGAGAGTATGGTCCACAGATAGAGGATAACGACGATCCAGAGGTGGTCCACGTGATCGTCAAGAGCCCGAAAGCCGCGGTGCCGCCCTGGGCGCTGGTCGCCGAGAGCCTGGGGACCGACATCAGCGTCGCCAGTTGGTGGGACGATAACTACGGAATCCCCAACATCTGCGCCGGGGACGACTACAGCCGCACGAGCAACCAGTTCTGCCTCGCGGACGACGCCCACGGCGTGCACCTCGTGTCCGCGAACGGCACGGCGCGGTTCAACATCGAGAACCTGGTTCAAGCCACGTACGTAGAGTACTTGTGGTCAGATATTGGCTACATTACGTTACAGTAATGGGTGTGGGTGTAGTTAACCGACCTCAACACTTGCGGTCTGTGTTCTGTCTGGACTGGATGTATCTACAGATGGAAATTGCCGAACGACTCGCTCACGTGGCATCTCATTGGCGGCCAGGAGCCCGACGGCAATCACGGTGAGTCACAGCGCGCCGCAACCTTCTTCCAATATGGAAAGATCACATTTCGGTTCGGCACAAACGATAGAGTGCTGAATATTTGACTCATTCATGCATCTGCATCTCTTGTGGCTGCGTTCTTCTTCGCACAGCAAAGTGGGCACTGACGTCACCGCGCGACGGAAAGCTGGGCAGTGGAGCAGCATTCGTCACGTTCGCCGATCTCAACATGGAAGGCTTCCCGTGCTCCTCAACCTGCAACGGCTCGCAGGCCGGACGCGGCGGCTCCTTCTTTTCGCTGCCAAACGCGGAATTACACGCGAGTGTCGCCCAGAGCATCATTTCGAAGGCGTGTCGATGCACAAGTGGTCGCAGCACGTCTTCTACGCCTTGGGATCCAGACACGGGCAACGGGATGAGCACGGACGGTAGAAGGAAAAGGACGCCGAGTCATCACAGGAAGCGTGACGCGAGAAGAAGCCATGACGGAGGAGACAGAGCGGAAACCCCAGAAGCTGCGGACGAGGAAGAGGCACGAGACAGTTTTGTGGACGCGCGCATGTGCCACTTTGGCTGCTGGCGGAAAGTCGCAGCGCGCTTCACGGCCGAGGAGCTGCCGCGGCTCGCACCGAATGCGTCCTCTTTTTGGCCTGAATAGTGAAAGCAGTGGCTGGATGTTGTTGCACACACATTGCACACTAATGCCCTTTTGCTTGGCATGGTGACGCAACGCATTTTATTCTTTTTTTCAGTTTGCGTTTGTATGGAAATTCAGATTGTTTTGAAAGCACCACGTACGCACTTGAGCAGCTTCACTTCAACTTGCCGTTTGCGAACTTAATGTAGTTGTGCTTTATTTGGGCCACGATACTTAAGAAAAACAGAATTTGCTCACCCTACCCTCAATTGAAGCTCGCTTCTTCTTGGTACAGTTAAACCTGGCTAATTTGATCCCTGAGAAACGTGATATCCTACTATATATGATAGACACTCGTTCCACCGATGCCGTTCCTATATAAATGTATGGGCAAA
>JALBYZ010000340.1:0-32849 GCA_038050575.1 Globisporangium mamillatum | reverse complement strand
GTTTTAGTAGTACCGTGTGTACATTGGGTCCGCCTATGACATGCATTATAGGGTACACTGGACATGTAGAACTCAATTGCGGTTTCAATTGTCGTGACTTGGCTATTGTAGCATCAGTATCGTGAACGTGCATATTCATCCATATTCACCCATCACAGGAGAATTCTGCACAAGTTGTGCAAAATATTTGTCAGCTCACAAGAACGAGTCGGCAATGCCCATGGTATACTGCTCTTGCGAAATGATGATACATAAAAATAATCTTTTTGTCCACACAAAGCTTTATGCTCAGACCCGGTGGTGGGGTCAAACAGAGGAGAGTTAGGTAAGCTCATGGTTTCAGCTATTCCCGAAAGCGGGGCCAAGTGTCTTGTTGCTATGCCATCTTAGAAACACTGTGTATTTTATTAATATGAATCCCACAAACTCCTGCTACCTTTCCATTAGACTGAGTCCAATTGGCGCGCAATATTGAATTGCCTCCAGCCACCCGTGTCGCACGCAATAAACTTCAGTTTTCACGACCAAAGCATTTGCTTGTAGCGCGCGGATTACGACCGTGACAGGTGACCCCGCACGACAGTACAGTAATCTCAACATACCTCACATGACATGATTCGTCGAGACGCCAAATGCGGATGTTGTACATTACAGATTTTGTACGCTGCGGTACTCGCTGGGAAAGTGATAAGTAGATTCGCGCATTTACAAACTAAAGTTCGTAGCGTCTTGAAAACTGCAGATATATACGCGTATTCTGTATGTAAGATCCGCAGCACTCTCATCGACTGCGGATATATTCGTGCGTACTTCAGCAAGATGAACAGAGACAGTCCTGCACGTGACTTTTGACCCTAGCTGGTCCTACTGTTGACGACCAGAGCAGGTGAACCACTTGCTCCAGTCGTCACGCGCTTGAAGTTTGGCCACGCACGCTCATCAATCAAATCATTTAACCACTGCTGTCTGTCTGTCGCGTGCGTGAGTAATCCCCTTCACCACCGAGCGCCTTCAGAGTTCCTCCTCCCCTGCTTGCTCCGAGTCGCTCCTCATTCCCAAAGTAGCTCCGTCCAGCGCAGCATCAGCCTTCGCTTCGCCAAGTGCTGTCGACTCTCGCAATGAAATGCCTGCAACTGCTCCTCGCCAGCGCCGCGGCTGTGCTCGCGACTGTGCGTGCAAGTGCAAGCGCAAGCGCATCGCTCTCCACCACCACCGCCTCTGTCATCATGAACGCGGGCGCGAAGCGCTGCTTCCCGGACACCTTCATGTTCGGCACGGCCACAGCGGCGTATCAGGTCGAAGGCGCGTGGAACGAGACCGGCCGCACGACGAGCATCTGGGACGACTTCTGTCGCGAGAAGCCTAACTACCAGTGCGCGAACGTCGCTGACGACTTCTACCACCGCTACGTGAGCGACATCCAGACGATGGTTGAGTCCGGGCTCGACTCGTTCCGCTTCAGCATCTCCTGGTCGCGCGCCATGAACTGGGACCCTGCGACCAAGAAGATGAAGCCCAACCCGCAAGGCATCGCGTTCTACCACGCGCTCATCGACGAGCTCAAGCGCAACAACATCGTGCCGATCTTGACGCTCTACCACTGGGACTTGCCGTCGGAGCTCCACCACGACCTCAAACCGCAGGGTTGGCTCAACAGCGAGATCATTGATCACTTCGTCCAGTACTCGGAGCTCATGTTCAACGAGTTTGGCAAGAAGGTGGACATGTGGACGACGTTTAACGAGCCCTGGTCGTTTGTGACTCAGGGTTATGGCACAGGTCTTCACGCGCCAGGGTTCACCGGCTCCACGACCAACACGTATACTGCGGCGCACAACCTGCTGATTGCCCACGCCAAGGCCGTGCAGCGCTTCCGCGAACTCAAGAAGAGTAGCGTCGTGCACGAGAAGGCACGCATCGGCATCGTACTCGTCGACCACTACGCGTACCCGCTCAACGCGAGCAACCCGCGCGATGTCGCTGCCGCTGAGCGTCGCATCCAGTTCGGACTCGGCTGGTATCTCTCGCCGATCGTGTCGGGCAAATACCCGGATATCATGCGCGAGGTCGTGGGCGACCGCCTGCCAGAGTTCTCAACCGAGGAGGCTGCGCTTCTCAAGGGCTCGTACGACTTGTTCATGCTCAACCACTACTCGTCGCACGCCGTGACGGACTGCAACTCGGAAACGTCGGTCATCAAGTGCACGGACCTGTCGCTCGGATGGGAGCGCGACCACGGCGTGGACGAGACGCGTGCGCCAGATGGTGCGCGTCTGTCCAGTAAGAACAGCCTTGGCGAGTACAACTGCAAGTGGTTCACGGGCTATCCTGCGGGCTACCTCGAGATGATCAAGTGGATGCACGCGCACAACCCGGAGGCTGAGATCCTACTGACCGAGAACGGCTGGTGCGGCAACGACTCCATTGAGAACATGGACCAGCTCTGGTACTTCCAGAGCTACCTCGGCGAAGTCTACAAGGCGGTCTCGGAGTTCAACATCCCGGTCATCGGCTACACCGCGTGGTCGTTCTTTGACAACTACGAGTGGGGGTCGTTCAACCCGCGCTTCGGGCTCTACTACGTCAACTTCACGTCCGAGACGGGCAAGAAGGACGAGGTCACCCCGGGACCAAACACCTTGGCGCGTATCCCACGTCCTGCGGCCAAATGGTACGCGCAGGTGGCGAAGACCAAGTGCCTCGATGGCTTTGAGATCGAAGGCGTGCCAGTCTTGGCAGGGGTCAGCGACGTTACTGGTACCAGCTCTGGCAGCAGCTTCAAGACGTTCGCGCTCTGGGGGCTGGCGCTGTGTGTTGTCGTCGGCGTGCCAGCGATCGCTTTCTTTGTCAAGAGCCGCCGCTCCCGTCAGAGCTCGCTGCTCCGTGCGGGCGAGAACACGCCGCTCGTGCGTGGTCAGTAAGAAAGTAGATGCCTTGAAGCAAAGTTTCCATTATTGTCATTGCTTAAATCCGAGCTGCTGTGATATCTCTGTAGCCTCCGCACCATTCATTTCACTTCTGGTATTGCGCGAATCTACATTCGTGCTCTTGACTGCGAATGTAATCGAGTAGATACGGCTGGCCAAGTTGAAGTGAGATTTTACAAATTTTCGAGTCGAGTGGGACTAAATTCAAATTCACTTTTTCCAATTACAAAGCAAATTTTGCGTGCGCATTTCTGGTGCTTCGCGTGCGTGTGGCGCTCGCTGCCCATCATGTGCATGCTTTGGACCTCAGCCACCCCGATCGCCAGTCATTCTTCAATTTTCCCCGCCCAGCAGAAGACCAAGAGACTATGAAGTGCGCGCACCTGCTGCTGCTCGGAGCCGCTGCCGCCGTCGCAGCTTCTACTGTCAGTGTCAGCGCCAGTGACGACGCCAAGCGCTGCTTCCCCGATGATTTCCTCTTTGGCTCCGCCACCGCTGCGTACCAGGTCGAAGGCGCGTGGAATGAGACCGGTCGCACGCCGTCCATCTGGGACGACTTCTGTCGCGAGCGAGCGGGGATTTCCTGTGCGAACGTCGCCGACGACTTTGTGCACCGGTACAAAAGCGACATCCAGCTCATGGTCGACTCAGGATTGGACTCGTTCCGCTTCAGCATCTCCTGGTCGCGCGCCATGAACTGGGACCCTGCGACCAAGAAGATGAAGCCCAACCCGCAAGGCATCGCGTTCTACCACGCGCTCATCGACGAGCTCAAGCGCAACAACATCGTGCCGATCTTGACGCTCTACCACTGGGACTTGCCGTCGGAGCTCCACCACGATCTCAAACCGCAGGGTTGGCTCAACAGCGAGATCATTGATCACTTCGTTGAGTACTCGGAGCTCATGTTCAACGAGTTTGGCAAGAAGGTGGACATGTGGACGACGTTCAACGAGCCCCTGTCGTTCGTCTCGGCGGGCTACGCGACCGGCATGTCGGCACCGGGGCTCACCGGCTCCAAGACGAACGCGTACGTGGTCTCGCACAACGTGCTGGTCTCCCACGGCAAGGCTGTGCAGCGCTTCCGCGAGCTCAAAAAGAGCAGCGTGATCCAGGACAAGGCGCGCATCGGTATCGTGCTCAACGCTGAGATGGCGTACCCTTTGAACGCGAGCGACCCGAGCGACGTCGCGGCCTCGGAGCGCAAGATGCAGTTCGAACTCGGCTGGTTCCTCTCGCCGATCGTCACGGGCAAGTACCCGGACGTGATGCGCGAGCGCGCCGGCAACAACCTGCCCGAGTTCACTCCAGAGGAGTCGGCGGTGGTCAAGGACTCGTACGACCTCTTCATGCTCAACCACTACTCGTCCAAGGTGGTGACGGACTGCGCGTCAGAGCACTCGACGATCAAGTGCTCGAATTTCTCGCTTGGCTGGGAACAAGATGTCGGCATTGACATGAGTCGAGCCCCTGAGGGTGCTCGTCTGTCCAGCAAAAATGACCTGGGCGAGTACAACTGCAAGTGGTTCACGGGATACCCTGTCGGCTATCTGGACAACATCAAGTGGATGCACGCGCACAACCCAAAAGCAGAGATTCTACTGACCGAGAACGGCTGGTGCGGCAACGACACGGTGGACAACCAGGACCAGCTCTGGTACCACCAGACGTACCTCGAGCAGGTGCACAAGGCGATCTCGGAGTTCAACATCCCAGTCATCGGCTACACCGCCTGGTCGTTCCTCGACAACTACGAGTGGGGGTCGTTCAAACCGCGCTTCGGGCTCTACTACGTCAACTTCACGTCCGAGACGGGCTTGCAGAGCGAGGTCACGCCTGGAGCTTCGGCGTTGGCACGTATCCCACGTCCTGCGGCCACGTGGTACGCCCAAGTGGCGAAGAGCCGATGCCTCGATGGCGCGGTGGTCGCCGCTGCAAAGGACGCGACCGGCAGCGACACGGACACGCAGCACATGTACAGACCGTACGTCATCTCGGCGCTCGTGATCTGCTTCGTGGGCGTGGTCCTGGCTGTCGTGTGGCTCGTCAAGCGCCACCGCAACGCGCGCCAGCAAGGCGTCTTGAGCGGCGAAGCCACGCCGCTCGTCCAGAGATCGTAAGTGAGGGAGCTTAAGCTCTCAGGTGACTCGCTGAGAGGGTCGGACGTTGTCACCTGCTTTACGCGTTCTTGATCTTGTTTTGTTTGTTGTTTACTGAGCGTCGTGCACATTTTGGCCTCTTCACGCGCGCACGGCTCCATTAATCCCATTTCCACGATTTGCTGGCGTGTGCACATTGCTTGCTTTCTTCTTCAACCTGCGTGATAAAAAAAATGCAGCACCAAACATACAGTGGACCACACTAATTGGATTGATCTGCTGATTTTGTTTGACGGAAAAAGATCGCGCGACGACCATTCGCGATCTGAAGAAGACTCCCATCCAGCTCCCCCCTCTCTCTCTGCGTCCACCATTCAGTCCCGAAAAGTTGCCGCGCTGCCCAGGCGCCATCTGTGTGTGTGTGCTGTTTCTCTCTCTGCACCAAATAGACAATGGTGGCAACAGCGAGTATGTGGCAGCGCCTCCTCCTCCTGCTTCTTCTTGGCGCGTCGACGCTCGCAATGAGTACCGGTTCACAAGAAGTGGAGGTCGCGACGGCGCCAGCGACAAACAGTGCGAACACCAAGCGCTGCTTCCCCGACAACTTCCTCTTCGGCTCCGCCACGGCCGCGTACCAAGTGGAAGGCGGATGGAACGAGACTGGTCGCACGCCGTCCATCTGGGACGACTTCTGCCGGGAGAAGCCAGTACTTGAGTGCGCGAACGTCGCGGACGACTTTCTCCACCGATACAAGAGCGACATCCAACTCATGGTCGCATCGGGACTCGACACATTCCGGTTCAGTATCTCCTGGTCGCGCATGATGAATTGGGACGCGAAAGCCAAGAAAATGAAGCCGAACGCGCCGGGTATCGCGTTCTACCACGCGCTCATCGACGAGGTGAAGCGCAACAACATCGTGCCCATTGTGACACTGTACCACTGGGACCTTCCTTTGGAACTACACAGTGAGCTCAAGCCGCAGGGCTGGCTCAACACGGACATTATCGACCACTTCGCCGAGTACGCGGAGCTCATGTTTACGGAGTTTGGCTCGAAAGTCGACTTCTGGTCAACTTTCAACGAGCCCTGGACATTTGTGACGCAAGGGTACGGCAACGGACAGGCGGCGCCGGGACTCAAGCATTCTAAGACATACGCGTACACCGCCGCGCACAACGTGCTACTCTCACATGGCCGAGCCGTGCAGGTGTTCCGCGAGCTCAAGAAGAGCAGCATCATCCACGACAAAGCGCGCATCGGCATTGTGCTAAACGCTGACTTTGCGTTCCCACTGGACCCAAGCAACCCGCTGGACGTCGCGGCGTCTGCGCGCAAGATGGACTTTGGCCTCGGCTGGTTCCTCACGCCGCTTGTGTCGGGCGAGTACCCGCAGATCATGCGGGAGCGTGCAGGAGATCGACTCCCAGAGTTCACAAAGGAGGAAGCCGCGATCGTGAAGGATTCGTACGACCTCTTCATGCTCAACCACTACTCGTCCAAGGTCGTGACGGACTGCACGTCCGAGTACTCCAAGGTTAGGTGCAGCAAGCAGACGCCCGGCTGGGAGCGTGACCTGGGCATCGACGAGACGCGTCCGCCGCCAGGTGCGCGCCTCTCCAGCAAGAACGCCGATGGACATTACAACTGCAACTGGTTCAATGGATACGCGCCTGGGTACCTGCAGACGATCAAGTGGATGCACGCGCAGAATCCGCAGGCAGAGATCCTGCTGACCGAGAACGGCTGGTGCGGCAACGAGACGATCGACAACATGGATCAGTTGTGGTACTACCAGACGTACATTGGCGAGGTGCACCGAGCGATCTCGGAGTTCAAGATCCCGATCATCGGGTACGCGGCGTGGTCGTTCGTGGACAACTATGAGTGGGGGTCGTTCAAGCCTCGCTTTGGGTTGTACTACGTCAACTTCACATCGGCCACGGGATCAAAGGAAGGCTACACACCCAAGGCAACTGACCTCGCGCGCATCCCGCGCATCGCTGCCAAGTGGTACGCGCAGGTGGCGAAGACCAAGTGTCTCGACGGCTTCGAGATGGAGGGCGTGCCTGCGGCTTTGCCATTCGTCCCGCAGATTGAGGCGGAGCTGCGCGACACCAGCAGCTACCACGACCACCAGTCGAAAGTGACGGCGGCATTGTCCGTGTGCTTCGTGTTCGCGGCGCCCGCACTCGTGTGGTTCATGAAGAGCCGTCGCCCTACGCGCCGCTCACTGCGTGGTGCACATGAAGCGACGCCGCTCATGCGCGCTGAGTGATGATCAAATGGGTTACAGCGTAACTGCTGATAAAAAAACTCATACACTCACAGAATGACGTGGGTGAAACCCTTTCATAAATAATAAATCAGTCTCTCCCTCGACGTTGCTCACTAATTGTCCATGGTAAACTTGACGATACCCTGTCAAATATAATAGGGCTCGCTACACCTGATTTTGTGAGCTGCAACGGGTGGATTTTTGGTTACAACCCATTCAAGAGCGACGAAAGAACCGCTCATTCCGCAATTCGCCAGCTCCAGTGCAACAGCAACAGGAGGAAGAAAAAACCAGCAGGAATGAAGACGCTGCAGCTTCTGTCGGCGGCCGGCGCGGTGTTCGCGCTGCTCGAGAGCGCGAGCAGCACTGGCGCAGCGCCACCGCCTACGACGCCCACGGACGTGCCGCTCAACGGCTGGTTCGAGTGCCAGTTCAGCACACTGGACGGCGGTGCCAAGCAGAAGCACGACGACGACTACTACATGGAGACCTCGAGCGACAGCAAGGCGCACCACCACAAGCACAAGCACAGTAAGCACAAGCATCACGACGACCATCGCCAGCTCAAGCACAGCAAGAAGCAGCAAGATGGCGGTCATCGCCTGCCCAACGTCTTGGTCGGCGAGCAACGACGCAAGACGCTGCCTTTCCTGCAGCAGCAACAGTCGCTTGAATGGGTCGCACAAGAACAGAATGTGTTTGCTGCAGAGAGAAGCCCGGACCGCCACTCACGTCAGAGTCACGGCATGCACAAGAGCGCAGCAAACGTGTGGGATTTTTTTTACGAGGAAGAGGAGGACATGCCGCGGTACGAATGCGGTGAGTTCCGCGTGCCGCTATGCTACGAAGGGATCTGCTCGAGCAACCGCACTATCGACATTTTCGTCAAGCGCGTCGTCGCGAAGCCGCTTGAAGATGGAGAAAAGAAGAAATCGCTGTGGGTGCTGCAGGGCGGACCAGGCGCGTCGTCGACAGCGATGGAAGGCTTAATGGACGATCTGTACGCGGAGCTCGACGAAAAGGTCACGATCTACACCATGGACCATCGCGGTACGGCGCGAAGCAACCGTCTGATTTGTGAAGCCGCGCAAGCAGGAACGACAGGAAGTCCGAGTGGCACGTCGATCGGCATCGAGGAGGTTCCAGCGTGCATCCAGGACGTTTTGTTCCAGATCGACAACCAGACCGCGGCTTTCTCCGTCACGTCCGCCGCGATGGACCTCAAGAGCGTGATCGACAACCACTTGGCTGACGAGGACGTCTACGTGTATGGGCTCAGCTACGGCACGTACCTTGTCGAGCGCCTGATTCACTTCGCGCCAGACTCAGTGAAGGGTTTCGCTGTCGACGGCATCGTCTCGGAGTTCGGCTCGGATGAGAAAGAGCGCGCGACGTACTCCAACTGGGACCGCGACGTCGGCATCGTCGCCGATCGGTTCCTCGCGCACTGCCTGAACGACACTTTCTGCGGACCCAAGTTCCCAGGTGTGACAGACTTGAGCAAGTTCACGCACGATCTGTACGACAAGCTGGATAAAGCCGCCAAGGAGAACCCGGGCAGCAACGCGTGTGCGGATGCGCTGGCGCTCTCGGGTACGAAGCCATCGTACTTTTTGCGCACCACGTTTGGCGACTACTTGTCCTCTGACAGCTTGCGCACGACGATCCCCGCGATTATCTACCGCGCAGCTCGGTGCTCCGCAGAGGACGCCGCGGCGCTCGAGACCTTTGCGTCGCCGTCCTCGAGTGAGGAGTACAATGAAGACATCGACAACCTGCTGTACACGTCCGAGATGTTGTACAATGTAATTGTGTTCTCGGAAATGTGGGAGCAGCCGAGCCCGGACAAGGCGACGCTCATCAAATGGTACGAAGACGCGGTGATGGCATCCGAAAACTACTACGTGCTGCCGTATTACTGTCTATTCACGGGTAGCAAGGAGAAGGCGTGCGCGGAGCTCAAGAATCTGCCAAAGTCGCTGCCGTTCGTGTACGAGCGCGACCAGTACTGGAACGTGCCGGCGAAACTCCCCGACCACGCGACCGCGCTGCTGATGGTCGGCGGGCTGGACGTGCAGACGCGACGCGCGTATGGCGCCACGGAGTACAGGGACATCGAGGGCGACAAGATCCTCGTCGACTTCAAGTACGCGACCCACTGCACGACGTTCACGACGCCCACCAAGTCGGGGAAGGGTGCGTGCGGCATGCGCGTACTGGCCTCCTGGGTGCGCGTGGACGGCGCGGTGCGTGAGATCGACACGAGCTGCCTCGAAGAGACGTACCCGCTCGAGTTCAAGGATTCGGTGACCAAGGCCGAGGAGCTCTTTGGCCTACGCAACTTGTACGGATAGAAACATTTAGAAAACCAGATGCATTCCTGTGGAGTTGTGGTCGAACAAGACCATTCTTTCGTCAGCAAAGGATACTTGGCCAAATGACACTTATTTTCAGCACAATAGTGACATCAGACAAAGCATACCGCGCTCTGATTGGTTGGCTCCCAGTTTAGTGGCGTTTAGTGACTGACAAATTGGAAAAAAGCAAACGCTCACCATGTGAATTCCATTGTCCAAGTTGTCAAAGTGAGAATAGAATGGACGTGCCGTCGTGGCACCCGGCGAACCAGGACTCGGACGTCGCGCGGCGGCTGCTGATGGCGCCGTCGGCGTCCACGGCACGCACGGAGTTCAAGGTGATGGCCGGCTCCAGCGCAGACACGACCACGGAGGCCGGGCGGCAGTTCGTGAGCGACCTCAATGGCAGCGGCACCGTGCCGTACGAAGGCCGCGGCTTCTTCGACACGTCCGACAGGTGCGTTAAGCTCTACTCATCATGCTGGCTTAAATGCGTCTTTGCGTGTGTGGATGCGCACAGAGAGACTAGCGCAATGCCAGATGCATTTAATGAGGCACATATAATACTGAGCACCTTCGTGTGTATGTGTGCCCTTGTGGCTGCTCGCAGACTCTATCTGCTGGAGCAGAAGAAGATCCAGGAGGCGCAGAAGAACAAGCGCAAGGCCGAGGAAGATGCTCGTAAGCCCACTGTACTCTACTCTGCTATGTCCATACATGCGCATGCATCTATCCACTGATAACTAAATTAATAAATGAGTGCTGTGACAGAGCTGCAGAGTTTCCGCTCGACAGCGCTGAAGCTCCAGTCGCAGGCGAAGCCCTCGGTGCTGGTGCCAGAGGTTGCTGTGGCTGGTCCAGCGCCAGCGAAGGACGCAGTGAAGGCGGCTGAGAAGAAGTCGCTGCCCACCATTGTGGTCATCAAACCCAAGAAGCGCAGTCTGGCCGCTTCTTCGACGGCAGCAGAGAGCAGCAAGAAGCTGCGACTGGCCAAGAAGCAGGCGAAGGCGACTGGAGAGACCAAGGATAGTAGTGAGACTACCAGCAGCAATAGCAGCGCAAAAGCAGGTGCCAAGCAAGATCCAGATCAATCTTCCTCTTCCCCAGCAAACGCTATCAGCGCTGCCTCAAAAGCTTCACAGCCAGCTGCTAAAGCTCCCGGCGGTCTGCTTCTAGGCTACTCTAGCAGCAGCGACAGCGACGCATAGCGTGCTGGTGGTGGTGTCCATTGTAGATCAAGAGCAAGAAGACACCTCAGCGCGTGTGGGGATTTGTCAAGTCTCAGTTGCAACATCTATCATATATATCTTAAACAGGCTCTGTCTAACGTTTGCTGTGCTTGGTGTTGTGTCTATTTCCCTGTTATCGCATTTAATCGCTGTCGTCGAACGTGATCTTGGTGGCTTTCTTGTTCACGTCCACGTTCTTGGCGAACGCGCCGTAGAGCTTGTGCTCCTTCTTCTTCACGTGCGTGCCGAACTTCGTCAGGTCCGCCGGCACGTCCTGGTTCGAGTCGCGCAGCAGGTTCACCAGCTCGCCGGCGCGCGGCTTGTCGTTCGCCGTGAAGAACGTGTGCGCGATGCCCTTCTTGCCGCCGCGACCGGTACGTCCGATGCGGTGCACGTAGTCCTCGATGGTCAGCGGGAACGAGTAGTTGAGCACGTACTCGACACCGGGGATGTCGAGACCACGCGCCGCGACATCCGTGGCGATCAGCAGCGGGATCTTGCCCGACTTGAACTGCTCCACCGCCTCCGTGCGCTGCGACTGGTTGCGGTCGCCGTGGATCGCCGCGCACGTCCAGCCTTTCTGCTGGAGCATACGCTCGACGCGGTCGGCCTCCTTCTTGTACAGCACGAACAGCAAGATCAGGTTCTTGCGCGAGCTGTGGTACTTCTGCAGCAGCGCATGCACACGAGCGTCGCGCGCGCGGTCGTCCACGACTTCCACGAGCTGCGTGACGTTCTGGCTGGCCGCGAGGTCGTCCGAGCCGATCGTAACCTTGACAGGGTCAACGAGGAACTCGTGCGCGAGCTTCTGGATCGACTGTGGCCACGTGGCGCTGAACATCGCAATCTGGCGCTCTGGGTGGGTCTCGCCGATGATCTTGCGGATGTCCTTCTCAAACCCTTCGTCGAGCATGCGGTCGGCCTCGTCCAGCACGACGTACGTCACCTTGGACAGGTTACACGCGCGCTCCTCAAGCAGGTCCTTGAGACGACCTGGAGTCGCCACCACCACATGCACGCCGTCGCGGAGAATCTTCTTCTGCACGTTCTTCGGCACACCACCGTAGATGCACGTGCTTCGCATGCCGCACATCTTGCCGGCCTGCGTGATCACTTCGGAACTCTGCATCGCCAGCTCACGCGTCGGCGCAACGACGAGCATGCGTGGACCTGGGAAGTTGGACGAGATCGCAGGCTGCGCCGCGATGTGGATCAGACCTGGGATCGAAAACGCCAGGGTCTTGCCGGAGCCGGTCTCAGCGATACCGATGATGTCGCGGCCGGACGCCAAGATCGGCCAGCACTGGCTCTGGATCGGGGTTGGCTTGTCAAAGCCCGCCGTGGTCTTGAGGAACTTATCCTCGAACGTCACGTCGCTGAAGTTGCGGATCGGGCGGTACAGGCAGTTGTTGCCGCTGATGCTCATCTCGTTCTCCGTGTGGAACTTGGCCACTTCCTCGTTGCTCATCTTGGCAGTCGCCTTGCCCTCCACGTAGAAGGACTTCTTGAAGCTGCCGTCCTTGGCGGCCGGCTGCTGGTACGGTCCGTTGGAGAAGTCGGACGCCTCTGGCGCATCTTCGCCGTCCTTGCTGCTCTTCTTCTTGTCCTTCTTGTCCTTCTTGCTCTTCTTCGGCGCGGCGCTCTCGTCCTCGTCGCGGTCGCGCTTCTTGGACTCCTTCTTGCTCTTCTTGGCCTTCTTCGTCTCCGCTACGGTCTCCTCCGCTGACACCTGCGCCTCCTGGGCCTTGCGCAGCGCCTTCTTCGCCTTCTTCTCTTCCTTGCGCTTACGCTTGGCGTCGAGATCTACGGTGTCGCTCATCTTGTCTGTGTGCTGTTGTGGCGCTGGTGGTTCCAAGACTGCGCTTGTCAGCAAGAGAGAGAGCTCCAAGCGTTGCGTTCGCACTTAAGCGGGAGCGTCAGCCGCTCATGGCCAATCAAACCGTGCAGCCACCTGATTATTATGCGCGCGTCCGAGACAGTGATACGCTTTGTTTCGAATTCGCTATCCCCACGTCATTTCAGTCTGTGTATAAAAAATGCGTCTCCACCACCATCTGAATCTCCAATTTGAAATCTACAACCTCACTAATGGCACCGAATGCAAGGTTTTAATCTTCATCTGTAAGGTTTTATGAGGTTTTACAGGAAATTCAAACCAGTCCGCGCACCAAGCCCCGCAAATGGCGTCACCAGCAGCGCATGCGCGCGAAAGCGAAAGCCCCGACCGGAAAAGCAGGGAAGCAGCCGAGCGGACGATGGCGGACGACCACGGCGGCCACCGCGCCGACCATCGCAGCGACGACCATGACGACAACGTGGGCGGCCGCGACGGCTCGACACCCAGCCCGCCCCCGCGCCTCGAGACGCTCGGAGGACGCCTCACAACCCCTGTGGCGCGCAAGGCCGACTCGATCGCGTCCCAGTTCCAGCGCGAGATTCTCGGCGAACTGGCGGCGACGTCGCAACAGTTAAGCCTTGTTGATCCGTCCGTTGCAGGTACAGCAGCAGCGTCAGGTAATTTGCTATTGAGGGTGTTGGCAGTTGGCGTTAACTGATGGATGGTCTTGCTTGTATGTAAAGCAGATGAAGGCTCGACGACGCGCGACGACATTGAGATCAGCACACCCGAGACGTTCGCGACCAAGACGACAGATGATGATGATGCTGCTAAAGCCGCTGGAGTGATTAGCGACGGGAGTGCGTTCACCTTGGATGCAGAGCGGACAGCTACAGACGTGGCGCGGGCGATTGCCGAGGCAGGAGAACAGGACGAGGTGGAAACAGAGGAGGAGAAAGAGGATGATGATGATGATGAAGAGCATAAGCAGGAGGAAAACGATGCGCCACAGTCTGTGACTGCTACGACTGCCCCAGAAGCAGTAACACCAGCAGCTGACACTGCGTTTGTGTCGCCACGAGCGACTCGCCGAAGCACGCTGTCTCCATCGAAAGCGTCGCTCCTCTTCAACAACAGCGACACCAGCATCATCGACGACAGCGCCATCTCCAGGCGAGACACTGTCTCCCCCGCAGCGCTGAAAAGTCTACTTCAGAGCATCACGCTTAATGATGAGAGCCCAACCGCGCAACGTGCACGTAAGGAGAAATCGACAGCAGCAGCAGGGACCGATACGGCATCGTCAGACAGTGACAGTGCGCAGGAGTACATTCGCGAGATGGTGACAACGAACCAGTTCTTAGCGTCGTCGACTTCAGCCACCGCGTTACAGACACCAGAGTCGACTCGCAAGACGAGAGCAGCGAAGAGGAAAGAGCGAGAAGAGCGCACGCTCTCGCCCAGCGAAGCCATGTCAATGACGCTGAGTGATCTCACACCAAGGCGCTCATCGGCACAGAAATCCAAGTCACCTGCTAAGAGAAGCCTACTGTCACCAGAGAGCAGCGGAACTGAGACGCTACAGGAAGATACTCAAGAAGAAGATGATGATGATGATAATACACCAAGTCGACAGCTGCGATCGCACCAAAAGAAGAATCGACGGTCGACCTTGGAGCCGACGGATGCCGCGGACTTCCTGTCGGCTCTGCGCGAGGAGATACATGTTGACTCGAATAAAGAGGACACTGAACAAGATGCGCAGGTACAGGACAAGGGCAAAAGCAAAAGGAGACAAACCATCCAGACGCCGCACTTCGATATCGACGTGTCGCCTGTGACCAGATCCAGAAGTCGAAGAGCTACAGTTGACCCGAGCGACATTTTCACGATCGCCAGTGACGCGCGTGGTAGATCCCGCGATGATGATGAAGGGAAGCAAACGCGCAGAGAGACGCTCAATGTGGAAGATTTGTACGAAATCAATCCTGAGCTCCGCTCGACACATCAGGAGGAGGACAATGCGAATAGCGATCGAAGAGATTCGCTATCGCGAAAGCGGAAACAGGACCAACCCGACAGCGACAAGTTCACCCGGAGTCCTGCAGGAAAGAAATCTCGAGGTGATGATGACAGTCAAACTGAAAGTCCCCCGCAGGACTCGATCGTGTCGATGAAGTCCAAGGTGGCAACTGGACTGGCACGTCCGCAAAAATCTCCAACGCCACGAAAACAACCGCGAGGTGTGACAGACTCTGACCAGAATGGTGAAGAGAAGTCGAGTAGCACACGTCAAAGCTTGTGCGGCAACGGCTCAAGCAGACAATTGATCGTTGCCAAGTTCACTTCGCCTCCTCCTGTCCACCGCTCGTCGAACATGAAAACTCCGCTAAAGAGCATCCTGAGTGCAAAGAAGCCGAAGGCTGGACCAATCACGACCCCGACCAAGTCAGTGAATTTCGGTCCGCCTCAAGGCGCAGAGTTCAATCTCGGCTCGCCTTCGACGTCAATGACGCCGATGCTGGCCAAGGACGCCAGACGGATGTTTCCGCTTGACAGCTCACCGCCGTCGCTGCAAGAAGTCGACGAAGAGGAGGAAGATGAAGAAACATCGCTGAATACATCATTACTTGACGAGGCTGACGCCATCGACTCCGATGACGCTGAGCAGAAGGAGGAGCATGACGAAGAAGATACGACGGAGATGGCAATCTCAAAACTGAGCTTCTCGATAAACAAGTCGCCTGATAAGAATCGTCGGCGCTATAGTCTCCGCGGAGTGAGCCCACTGGATAACCAAGCGAACGCGAGACGCTTGCGAAGAAACAGTGTCAGTGCCGTGGTACGTTCTCCGGTGTCTGCGAGGAAGCTGAAAGGCATTGGACCTGGTGCTATGTCATCTCAGCCCGCCCCTCCATCCGCATCGAAGTCGTCTTTTCTTGCGAACAATGATCCAGAGCCTCAAGGTAGAATGGCGTATGCTGATTCGTCTGCGTCATCGGATGCAGGAGAAGACATGGAGATCACTGGCGATTTCTCAGCCTTCGTCCAAGCAGGTGGCAACGCATTTGCTTCAAACAGTGTGTCTGCGCAGAAGGCTTCAGCGACGACACCGTCCTTTCGATTCCGGGATTTTTCCCAGGAAGAGAAAGAAAGCTCACCGTTTGGAGACTCGCCTGTGACTGATGAGACTGTGGAGCTTGGCAGTCTGGGCGATCTTGTTGCAGAATCAGTCGCATACGATGATGTTCACCAGAGTCGTGCGCAGCAATCAACTTCGCAGAAACCATCAAGTTTTGTCCAGGGCGAAGACGATTCCAGTGCACCAGCGTTAGGAAGTCTCACTGACTTGGCTCGAGAAGGCGAAGAGAACTCACCAAGAGCTCGCCGCCTAAGCAGCAGCACCGTGCGTCGTTTCAATTCACTGCACTACAGTCAACTGGACGACCAAGACATCACGCTTGATCCTATCATGGAAGAGGAAGAAGATGCTGCTAACTCGTCGGCTCCTAGTATGATGGACATTGAAACGAGCGAAGACGAGAGCGATGCTGAGTACGATGAGCGTCGCAAGTCGCTGGTTGTGAATTTGTCTTCGAAGTTTGAACGAGTTGGATCGGGTACACCAAAGTCGAGAACTGCGCCAGAAAGTGAAGTGACAGCTGCGGATCTCGGTGCGAGAATTCGTTCACCATTACGTCAGTCCCCTCGACGTAAGAGCATGGCTCCAGCACCTCCGACGGTTCCACTGATATCGATGGATGAACTCCTGACCACTGCAGATCTTCAAAACAAGGCTCCAACGACACCAGAAGACCATTTCAGCGAGTTGTACTCCCAAAGCGCTGCTGCAGACTCGGTTGTCGATTCAGTGAAACGCGCTTCAATTTCTAATGCGTGCAAGGACGTCGTGAAGTGGCACATCGATGAGATCTCCTCCTGGTCGGCAGGTCTGACGGATGTCCTTGGATCGCTTCTGAGTGAAAAGGCACCAGCGCTATTCAGCCCCGAGGTGCTTGACGAATCTGGTATTGAAGCAATCAAAGCGCTGCATGAATTGGAGACTGCTCGTGTGCAAAGCGGATTGTGTCAGTGGCGAACGAAGATGGAGAGCGAGATTGGCGAGAAGCTGCAGGTGACTGCGGGCGAGCTCGACAAGGATGTTCGCACGTTGAAGCGACGAATTGCGAAGGATACCGCGACACGACAGAGCGAACTTGCTGCGCTTCAGGAGCTAATCGATCGAGAAAAGCAGATGGCGGAGCTCCTCGATGCGATTGAAGAGCAGCAGTCGGTTCGAAACGAATATGCGGCAACTGTGGATGTGTTGGATACGCAGTGTGCATCCTTGTCACTCGAAGCATCCGTGTTGGAAGACCAGCTGCGGGTGGTAGAGAACTTGGCGGCAGACAGCAATCTGGTTTCTGCAGAGACTGCTTCTGAGTTGGAGTGTCAGGTGTTGAACGTCGAAGAGATTTCTGTTATCCAAGGAAGCCTCAGCATCTGGCGCGTTGGCGTCGCGACGTCATCGCATCTCAAGTTGAGCGCTCAGTTTGACGATGTTGTGCTGCGCGTGGATCTTCAGGTTGATGTTGTTCTGAACGACTCGCATTCAGCGAACTCCTCCTCAAGCGGCAATGGTTTTTCGACAGATGTGGCGTCGAATGTGACCGTGAAGCGAAGACGACGCAGCTCGTATCTCTCGGGGACCGATACCGATATCGTTCGATTGGTGCAGCAGAAGCTTTTCGATCCCGTGCAGCTGTCTCGCTTCATTCGGACGTCAAACAGCGCTCAGAATGAAGAGCAGCGACGCATGGATCGACCGCAGCGCATTTGCGCGCTTCTGCAGGAGCTAGAGCGGTACGTGACGCTCTCGTATCGCTTCCTGCGCGAGCTGCGCGTGCTTTCCGCGCAGTACGCAGTCGAGTTCATCGCGGAAGAGTCGGTGCTCTGGGTGGAATTTTTGAACTTTACCCCACTCCAAGAAGCCAAGTTCGTCGTCGGGTTTGCGATTTTGGACGAATTCCCCTTCTCGAATTTTGAGACCAGCGTGCATGTGGTATACGGACCGGTAAGCTTTTGTGCGTTGTGATTGTGCTTTGTGAGTGCGTTGACTCATTGACTGACTGACTGGCTTGATGACTGAACGATGATCATGCACAGGTTTCTCCGGATGACATTCGAGTGGAGATTGAGGCAGAGGCAGCGAAGCAGAGCGAGTATGAGTACATCTCGCGCATCTGTGAGCGGCTTCGCAACACGTTTGTGATTCGGTGATCCATTGCGTTTGAGTCGTTCGTTGTTGTGCCGCTGCTGGTGGGCTGGACCGTTGTTGACCGTTAGTGAGCCAGCTCGCCACGGAAGCGAGCAACTTCTTATCTATTGTGAAGAAAGAAAAAACAGAGCACGATTGCTGCTGTACCATAATATATCAAAACGATCAACCGCCAGCCTCTCTTGGGTTTAGGAACAACAAAATTGGTGAGGACAACTACAACTACCGGAGCACACTTTAGTCGTCCCAGTCGTCGTCGCTGTCGGAGTCGTGCGCAGCCGTCACCGTGGCACTGCTGGTGACTCCCTTGGTGACAGAGTGTAGTGAAGGTTGTGACGCGAGAGCCTGCAAAACACGAGATAGATGAGTGGAAAAGCAACGCAAATTCAGTACCAGCATCATCAACCATATCCAGCCAACCCTAATCCGATGATGCCCTGTCTGTCAGAACGTACATTGAGTCGCTCAAACTGCTCCGCTTTTATCCGCTTCTCTTCGTCTTCTCTGCGGATGCGGTCTTGGAAATCCAGTGTCTTGGGACGCACCTGCACCGTCTCCTTGGGCTTTTGCGAGAGCGGCACCATATCTGGCCAAATACGAAACAAAGCGCACGTTAATAACAACACGAAAAAGTCGCAGCACCAAGAAAAGAATAGACTTGGGGAGTGAGATCCGTACCGTTCGGCTGCAGCGACTCGAACGTCGGCACCGCGTTCTCGCCTGCAAACCACTGACTCGACGTCAGCGTCGCCTGCGCTGCACGCACAGGACCATACACGTCATCCTGGAAAAACTCGCGCAGCTTCTCCGTTCGGGGCAGTGAGAACGACACGTGGTCCACGACATTTGGTGTCAGTAGCAGCATGCGGTCGATCTCCACGTTCCGCACGTCACACAACGGCTTCGGAAGCAAAGCCGCACCGCTGATTGGGTCTTGACCCGAATACGCGAACGGGAGATTCGCATACGCTGTGGCTGAGACCAGGTCGATCTCGTAGCTCTGCACGTGGCGATCCCCCATCCCGACCAGGAACAGTAAGTGAGAGCTCTCGTCGTAGAACGGGTAGTGGATCACGCTGGTCGCGGTCGTCTCGACCGTGATCGGGCTGGAAATCGGCTCGACGAGGTTCTTCGGATCCCAGAATAGGATCTGCTTCTCGTTGCGCGCATTGACACCGATCGTGAGGATCTTGGATTCGTCAATCCACGTCACGAACTGGGGCTTGCTGCTGTCGTGACCGCAGCCCATACCCACAAGCGGGTGGTCCTGGCGGCGCGGGTCAAAGATGCGCACGATCTTCTCGCGACTCGAGGTCGCCAGTAAGCTCCCATCGAAGTTGAAATCCATGCTCCACACCATGTCTTCCAGCTTCCCACTGAGCGCGATCTGCTCCTTGCCATACTCGACATCCCAAAGTCGCAGAGTCAGATCCTGCGCCGATGAGCACAGCATGTTCGATGCCGTTGGATGGAACTTTACGGCTCGGATAGCTTTCGTGTGGCCCTTCAGCGTTTGCACTGGCGTTGTCGAGAACGAGTCACCGACAGACCAAATTTGAATAGCGGAGTCGCCTGCGCCAGTCGCAAGAACGTCGTCCTTGAACGGATTGAAGTCCATGTCTGTCACCGCGTATTTGTGGCCATTCAGGACTGGAGTCTCGACAGACGCCCGCCCTGCAGCAGCAAGCGCATTCACCATCACAGGACCACCCGCTCCAGTGATTGGGACCGCCCAGAACTTTGAGTTCGCCTTGATGATCGGCGACGCAATCGTAGACGACGCGACTGACCTGTCTCCAAAGTGGAAGAGCTCATTACGAGTCGCCTGCTTTCCCTTGATGTACTTGAACTGCAAGGGAACACGCAATTAGCCAAGGCAGTTAGTATTATGACGAATGCAGCACAGTTAGACTCCAAGCAACTCGTTTGACATACCTTGTTGCCATACTTTGAGCCGAGTCGACGAGCTTTATCAGACAACATATCTGGATTTTCTGGTTCCACAGTGCTTTGGTCAGGCTCCGCCGACGTAGCTGAGGTAGACTGTGCTGCTGCTTCGGGGGTCGTTGCCGCGCTTTGCCAGCTTTGCCACTGAGGAGGTTGCTTTGGAGCCGACGCAACGGCTTTCCATGCAGGTATAGGCTGCGCTGGCTTCGCTGGAGTTGATGCTGGTGCAGACCAGGATGTGGTCGACACCCCCCACTCAGTGGGTGCTGCTGGAACTGGAGCTGGTGTCGAGGATGTAGTCGACGGAGTTGATGGAGCAGCAGCACTCCATATAGATCCCCATGTGGCGGCAGGTTTGCTTCCGTTCGACGCAAGTGCCGCAGTAGCCTTCCACTGCGAAACACCAAACGCAGCACTGGCATCGGTGTCTGCTGTGGCAATCTTAGTGCTCGTTGGAGACACGCTCTCCAAAACAGGCTCTGCGTTGTTGTTGTTTTTCCATTCTTCCGAACTGAGTGCGGCCTTGAACGACTTCGTGTCCGGGTACAAATCGCTTTGGAACGAGTGGATGGCGTCTTTTCGCGGAACCTGAAAGCTCAGCACATCACAAACACCGCCACTACTCGAACTGAGGTTCAAAATTCGCGCGACTTCGCAGCTGGAGGTGTCACACGCTTGCTTTGGTAGCGTGGCAGCAGCAAACGTCATGTTCGCCAGCACACTGTGATTGAGCGCTTGGACGGAGCCCGAGCCGCGACTGAAATCGACTTCGAAGCTGCGGACGCTGCGATCACCCTTGCCAAGCAAGTACAGAAGGTTCACGTCGTCGTCGTAGAATGGATACAGTTGCCCGATGCTCGAGTCCAGACGCTGACGGTGGACGTGTTTCGAGAGATTGCGAGGGTCCCACAGTTTCAGCTCGCGCTCCTGCATCCGGTCGCTGCCTGTCGTGATGAAATGCTCGAGGCGACCACACCACGCGACGCTCGACTGACGTCGACCAGTGTGCGCTTCGGTCTGCAAAATTGAGCCGTCGGAAACACGCGGGTCAACCAAGCGCACCTGCTTGTCGAGAGACGCGGTGAGAAGCATGCTGCCGTCGTAGTTCCACGTCATCGAGCAGAGGTTGTCACCTGGAGCGCCAGACTCTTTGAACAGCTCGAAACACGTGCTTTGCATCTCAATGTCCCCGATGCAGAGCTCTTTGTGCGCGTAGAATGCCACCACACCCTGTGCCGATGGGTGGAACTTGATGCCACCCACACTGGAGTGCGTCTCGGGGGCAAACGTAGCCACTGGCACTTCCAGATCTACTTCGAGCGATCCGTGGTCGGGCAATTTCCACACCTGATCAGAAAGGGGACACCGTGGCATCAGCTCTATCACTCTTTCAAGTGGAAGCGATAACAAAAGAAAGACTGAGCTACAAAGTCCAAGTCATTCGTACCTTGACAGTCGCATCAGCGCTTCCCGTAGCGAGCAGGTTCGTGTCAAAGGGCGAAAACTCGATCGTGTTGACTCGGCTTTGATGCGCGCGGATCAGCGGCGGCTTTCAGGTTGGATACCACACACGCACCATGTAGAGTGTCAGTACTATTCACATCCTCATATATACAAAAACGCCACAAAGGCTTGTCTACCATACCGTAGTGGGTGTGCCCTTGCCCGTCTCTCGCAGCAACTTGACCAGGACCGCCCCACCGCCTGCATCACGCCGCAAACACACATCGATCACGCAGATTAATGAGCACCATACACAGCCAAGCCTCTCGCGAGTGTCTACAATGCACGCGCGTACCGTCCATCTGGTGAGCGAACGCGAACTTGTCGGTTGTGGCCGCGAGCGCATTGCCCTCCACGAGCGCGGTCGTGACCTGCAGGCCGTCGTAGCTCTGCTCACGCGGCAGCTGCTTGCACTCGATGTTGCGGAATTTGCTGCAGTCACACAGAGATAGATAGAGAGAGAGGCGCACACAAGCTAAGCACGCACACAGTAGCATCTTTTGCTGATAGGTAGACATGCACACAGGCGCTTACCTCGCGTGGAAGGCGAAGCGCGGCGCCATTCTCGCTCGTCCTCTTCACTCGTCTTCTTCGCGGTCGGCTTTCCCCTTGTGTTGACGCCCTGCGAAAATCTGCACAAAGTACGAACGCGCACTTAAGAGTGTATGATGTTCTGCTGCGTATTTATAAGCGCACATCAATCGTACTTTATAGGAGATATGCAGTAATGCAATTGGTTTGGCTTTCTGCGGCCCAGACAGAAACAGTGCCAGCCTGGCTGGCCCAATCGCAATGACACACAGACCGTCAATTGACGTCCGGTGGTCCCGCTGCGAAGAGAGAGGAACACGAGAACGGCAGCATGCGGCGCGGCGGCTGGCGATGCGCACACGCGGCTCTGCGCCATCCACGATCTTCAGTATCAGCAGCACACACAATGGCAGCAGCAACTCTGTCCCACGTAGCTCCTCTGGCGCTATCGTCTTCATCAACGCCAGCAGCAGCTCCACTATGCGACCTGCAACGCGTGCGGTGGTTCAGTCGCGCAGCCCACACGGCGTCGGCTCGGCACACTGCGGCTGCGTCCCATCCAGAACACCGAACGCATGGCGGTAGCAGCGGTGCCAACGTGCACCGTGTCATGCAGCGCCGCATCCGCCACTTGCAGGCGTCTCCAGCACCGTCGCCAGCGCACAAGAAGACCCAGAAGCCGCGAGCGCGACTGCGTCTTGCAGACCAGCACGTCACGGCGCTTGTGACGAAGCGCACGTCGTCGCAGGACTTCGTGGCCGCGTGCCACAAGCTCGGTGCGAGGGACCAGATCAAGATCCTCGCAGGCACGGACCTGCAGGCGTGGAACATCGCGTTGCAGAACCGGCTCGTGCAGGACGATGTCGACGGCGCACGCGCGCTGCTGGGGCTCATCGGCGATTTTGACGTCGAGAACACGAACGAGCAGCTCTGGACTGACCTGCTCTTCACGCTCATGCGCCAGCACTCGACGCTGAGCGACGGCAACGAGGTGAAGCGCATCCTGGACGAGCTGCGGGACAAGTGCGGCAAGGAGTTCGTGGCGCAGCTACTCGTGTCGGTCGTGAATGGATGCGCGAACATCAAGATGTTCGACCAGGCGCAGTTTCTTGTGCTCTACCACTTGGAACTGGACGCGACCACGCGTATCCCGTCGCGCATCGTCGGCAATCTGGTGTCTGCGATGGCGTCCAAGCATCGCTACGAGGACGTGATCGCGTTCACGACGGACCTGTTCAAGCACGCGCGCTTCGAGATCGAGGAATTCCAGCAGCAGGGCTTCCTCGCGCTTTTTCGCAGCTGCACGCTCGCGAACGAGACGCCGAACCGCGCGATCGGCTACTTTCTCAAGTGGTTTGACGCGAAAGCGGCGCAACTAGGTGGCAACAAGACAAAGTTCCAGAAGCAGCACTTTGAGAAAGTGTTCGGCGCCGCGATCCAGTGCTGCGTGGAGACCGAGAACGGCGCGAAGCTCGCGCTGCGCTGCTACGACGCGATGCTGGAGAATAGTGCGAATAAGAATGATAATGAGAGTGATCACCGGTTGATCCCGATCGACGAGAACATCTACGTGAACGTCCTGAAGGCATGTGTCGCCCAATCGGACTTTGCGCTCTTCAAGGACGTCTACCGCTCGATGGTGGGCGACGGCGTCGCGCGCGGTCCGGGCTTTGGCTCGGCGATCCGCTTCTGTAACACGACGCGCGACCCGCAGTTCCTGGAAGAAGTGCTGGAGGACGCATTCGCGCTCGAGGACGCGCTCCAGGGCGCCTGGATGCTGGACGTGCCGCAGTACAACGATGCGCTCGGCTGCTTCGCCGCGACCAAAAGCTACGACCTGGCGAAGGATTTGTTCTCGCGGATGCTGCAGAACCCGTTCATCGTCCCGGACCACATCACAATGCTGGAGATCGTCGAGAACCACCGCGACGCGCCGTTCGCGGAAGTGTTCAACCTCATGGAGCTCTTCCTCGAGTACGATCTGTGCCCGAACCTGCAGGTGTTCACGTCGCTGCTCGCGACCTGCGCGCGTCGCCGCCTCGTGGGCGACGCGATGGCACTGCTGGACGCCATGAAGGCGCAAGGTGTCGAGCCAGACGTCAAGACATTCACGGTGATCGCGTTCGTGTACGGCACGCACGCGGACCTTGGCGGCATCGTGCACATCCTCAAGACCATGGCCGCGAAGCAGATCGAGACGGACCAGGTGTTCTTCGACTATGTCATGAACGCGCTGCACGGTGCGAGCGGGATCGACGTCTGCTTCTCGCTTTTCCGCGAGATGCGCGAGGCCGACCTGGCGATCCCCGAGGGTCTCTACGGCGCGCTCATCGACGTGGGCACCAAGGTCGGGCTCGTCGAGCGCACGCTGCACATCGCGTACAACATGGAGTGCGACGGCTTCACGCTCTCGTCGCCACGCATGCAAGCGCTTATCGAGCGATGCGAGTCAACCGCGGAGCTGACCGAGCTGATCCGCACGTTCGTGCTGCTGCACCAGGGCTTCCAGGACGCCGAGAGCCCGCGCTTCACGGCCGAGATCTACGAAGAGCTCATCGAGCTCCTCGCGCGCTTCTCCAAGAAGGATGTCATCCCCAAGATCCGCAAGCTCGCAGAGGACGCGGGCCACGAGCTGGTTCTGTAGCTAGCGTTGAACAGGGCTGCTCAGTGCGTATAGATTGGATGTAGAAACCCTCACACACACGCACACACAATCATATACATGCAAGAGATAGAGATAAACTTACATGGGTATTTTCATGTTAACAATGGCGTTTTGAGGTTGCTGCTGTCTTCCGCCATGAACATTTGGCTATTTGATTGCTGCTGTCTATTTAGATGCTGCGATGTGCGAAGCCGCCGCCGCTGCTGCTGCTGCTAAAGTCGTTGGAGATAAGCGCCGAGCTGCTCTATGATGCGATGTGCGACGCGCCTCTCGTGCTGTTCACTCCCCAACCACCCGTGCCATTGCCGTTGCTGTGATTGCTGCGATTGTTGAATCCTCGCTGGGGCTTTTGCACGTGGGCGATCGCGTCGTCGAGCGCCTGCTGCGAGCGGAGCGTGATCACGTGCTCGAGCTTCTCGTGGCGGGCGCGCTCGGTGGTGTGAAAGCCGTCAGGCGCAGCGTGGTACGAAACTCGGAGCTTCATGTCGGCCACGGCGTTCAAGATGCCGCCGACACAGGCTTGTACGCGCGGGATATGGAATTGTGAGGTCACCACGTGGACGATCTGGACGTGCAGGTGACGCAGCAGCGGGATGAGCAGCACCGCATTGTCGATCACGCTCGGCTGAAAGACAATATGACTACTATCAGTGGTCTCAAAAGATAAGAGTACATCATCGCAGAGAGATCGCCTACCGCGGAGCAGTCCATGAGGATGTGGTGCGAAGAAATGCCAGCAGCTGTGAGCGCATTGCGGATCGCCTCGCATTCCAGCACGCCGTCTTTGCCAGACTCTTCCGCCATGGGCACCTGTCGGGACAAAGGGGTAAAATGAGCTAATCGCTATGTACCAAGCGTAAAATTCACGAGCCGCAACCCACAAGATAGCACATACCAGATAGCAGTGCGAGTTCGCCTGCTGCTCAGCGTACACCTTCGTGACCTCCCAGTAGAGCTGACTCACCTTCTCGATGCGGTTCGCCACGCACGCGCTCACTTCGCCACGGCGCTTCAGCGGCCCCGCGCCGAGCACGACGATCACCTGGCTCTCAGTGGAAACACCCCCAGCAAATGTTGAATTCTCCTCGTCTTCTTGGATGGGATTGAGGTTCGGCGTGACCGCTGGGTGGCGCGGCGCTTGGTGACAGGGCTGCAGACCATCGAACGCGAGTCCCTGTCGGAAGAGGTCGAGTCCCGCGGCAGCGAAGAGCTTGGCGTTGCCGACCGTGGGATTTTTGGTGTGTACGGCGAACGGCTCCCCATCTGCGCGTGTCTTGTTGCCGCGCATCGAGTCCTGCGGCAGCACGGTCCCGATCATCTTGATCCGCGGCGGCCGCGGCACGGACGCTGGCGCTGGGATCTGCATCTGCACGGAGGAACTCCCGACGCTGGAACTGCGGAAGGTATCGTAGCTTTCGCCGTCGCTCTCGTCGTCGTCGAATGGCGACAGTCGCTGCCCACGCCCGACGCCGCCACCACCATCATTGCTAGCGCCAGCACTTCGCATCATTTTGGCTTGGCCCAATGCTGAATATTGGAGTGACAAACAGCAACAGAACGTACCTCTTCGTGTGAAGTAGCTTGGTATCATGTTACTTCAAGATGTAACACGAGGTATGGTACTTCAAGGACACGAAAGGTCACGCCTCATTTTCCACATGACGCCATCCACGTTGAAGTGGTTGGAGATCACGAGAAGGAAGAAGGCGGCAATATGCGTGGCGGTGGCAACGATGATGGGCTCGGCAGCGAGAGAGATAGTCTGGACGAAGTGGACCCGTTCTTCATGGCGCTGCTGCGCTCGCGCCAGCGCCGCTTCGTCGAGTGCATCTACATCTGCACCGAGATCCTGTCCGTGAATCCGTACGACCAGGTACGTTGGCTTGGTGGATTGGTTGCCTAATTGATGGTTGGTTCCATGCAACTACTCACTATATTTGCACTTATGCGTGTGCGTAGGCTGCGTGGGTGACCAAGACCAAGGCGCTCACGTCGCAGAGCTACATCGACGACTCGGAGCTCGAGGAGGACGGCGCGGCGGACCTGCTCATGGACGACAACGTCATGGCGTCGATGCCGCGACCGGGCACGTCGCTCAATCGCCCCAACACCAAGGCGAGCTCGAATGGGGACCCGAGTCTGCGTCCCATGACGTCCACGGGTCGTCCACTGAGTGGTTTTGCGCGTCCGGGGACGAGTTCCCGTCCCGGCACAGGCAGCATGTCGATCGATCGCGCGCTGCAGGGCAATCGTCCAGGTACGTCGCGTCCGCCGACAACGCTCGGGCGACAGGTGCGACTGGGCACGGCGTCCATGCAGGCTGCCGACAGCGACATATTCATCGATGTGAACCGCCTGGACTTTAAGCGGTACGCGGCTCGCCCCACGATCGCCAAGGTGCTGGTTGACTACCTGCTCTACCACGAGCACAACCCACGCAAGGCGCTCGAACTCGCAGCCGAGGCGACGGTCGCCGTGGATTACAAGGACTGGTGGTGGAAAGCGCGTCTGGGCAAGTGCTATTACCAGCTTGGGCTCTTCCGCGACGCCGAGAAGCAGTTCGAGTCGTCGTTGCGCAGTCAGGATATGGTGATCACTGTGCTGGAGTTGGGCAAAGTGTACCTGCGTCTAGATCAACCGAACACTGCGCTCAACCGGTACGAAAAGGCGAAGGACAAGTTCCCAGGTGATACGCACCTGCTCATTGGCAGCGCACGGGTACATGACATGCTTAACGACGTGGAGCGCAGCGTAGAGCTTTACAAGGATGTTCTGACGCTCGACGCGTCCAACATCGAGGCGATCGCGTGCCTCGCGTCCAACTTCTTCTACACGGACCACCCGGAGGTGGCGCTGCGCTACTATCGGCGGCTGCTGCAAATGGACGTGAGCAACGCCGAGCTCTGGTGCAACATTGGGCTCTGCTGCTTCTACGCGTCACAGTACGACATGACGCTCTCGTGCTTCGAGCGCGCGCTGTCCATGGCGTCGGACGACACGATGGCCGACATCTGGTACAACATCGGACAGGTCGCGATCGGCATCGGCGACCTGGGGCTTGCGTACCAGGCGTTCAAGATCGCGGTATCGGTCGACAGCAACCACGCCGAGTCGTACAACAACCTGGGCGTGCTCGAGCTGCGCAAGGGCAACTTGGATCAGGCGCGCGCCAACTTCCAGCTCGCCGAGTCGCTTGCGGGCTTCATGTTCGAGCCGAGCTACAACAGAGGTGCGTCAGGCAGTGTGGCTGGCTGTGTGAGGTTCTTGCTGAGTCTAATTGATCTTGTATGTCGTGTGTGTGGGTTAACAGCGCTGCTGGCGTACAAAGTGGGCGACTTCCACGACTCGTTCACCAAGGTGAACGCGGCGCTGGCGACGTATCCGAGCCACAACGACTCGCTCGAGCTCAAGAAGCAGCTGCAGCACTTCCTCACGCTCATGTGAGGATGAGCGCTTTCCATACTGTTAGTCAATCCACAGAGACACAGAGAATGCAAGGCAAGGCAAGGCAAGTGACACAACCACAAAGTATCCAAAGAATATTGCAATTCATATAGAGAAAAAGTAAACATGGGCAAGGGCTCGACGCAACAAGAGAAGCGAAGGGCATCCAGGCAAACTACGCGCAACAGAAGCAGCACATACCGACAATAGCAGCAACTGGGTCATCTGTCATCGACAACTCATCTGGCTCACTCTCCATCCGTCTCTGTTGGCCAAGCGATAGCTGAACGCAGTAGTAGTCTGGCAGCCCCCACTTCCCTTTCTTCTTCCGTCTCTCTTCGTCTTACAAAAAGTAATCTGGCGTGCGCTTCTTCTCGTTGAATGTACTGTCTCGCGGAGCCGGGTCGAACTGGATGAACTTGCACGTGTCGTAGACCTTGTCGCCATTGCGGTCGCTCATGACTTCGTCGATCTCCATGAGCGCGGCCTGGTTGCCACAGCGGTAGCAGTAGTTCGGCGCACTGAAGATCGTGACGACGCCGCGATTGTGCGTCCACTGGTACCCTTCCATGACTAACTGATGCGCACGCGCGATGAACGTGAGTCCGTTGCTGCGCTTGAACTGCTCCGTGATATCCTGGCCGAACGTGTAGCCGGCGCCACGCGGCGAGATGCCCCATCCACAGCGGTCGTCTGGGTCCGACCACACGAGATCGCACATCGGTCCCTCATGCGGCACTTCCTGCACGCGGTCAAGCGCACGCGCGTGGTCGAGCGTGTCGATCGACGGCGAGAGACCGCCATGCATGCAGAACACGCGGTTCTCAATGAGCGCGGTCATCGGCAGGTGGTCGAAGAGGTCCGTGAAGTACTTCCACACGTTCGCGTTGCCGTACTTGCGGAGACACTCGTCGTAGAAGCCGTAGACCTGCGTGATCTGGCGACTCTCGTGATTGCCGCGCAGGATCGTGATGCGCTCCGGGTGGCGCACCTTGAGCGCGACGAGCAGCGTGACGCTCTCGAGCGAGTAGTAGCCGCGGTCCACGTAGTCGCCCATGAAGAGATAGTTCGTGTCCGGACAGGCACCGCCTATTCTGAAGAGCTCGAGCAGGTCGTAGAACTGCCCGTGGATGTCGCCGCAGACGGTCACGGGACAGCGCACTGGCTGCACGTTCGACTCGGCCGACAGAATCTCCTTGCCCTTCTGGCACAGCTCGTAGATCTCCGTCTCCGTGAGGTTCTCGGCGCGGCGCAGACGGTCGATCTGCGCGTCTAGCGCGCGCATTTCGCCGCGGGAGTCCATCTTGCGTCACGTGCGGTTCGCCTTCTGCTTGCGACCCACTGCTGGTCTGCTGGTCTGCTTGCTGAAGAGAGAGAGAGAGAGAAGCGCGCGCGTGCGTGCGTGGGCGTCGCTCTTCTTCCTCACTTCAGGTCGTCGCTTGGCCTTCTCCTGCTTGCTTTGTGAGGAAGAACAGGGGGGCGGAAAAAAAGCAACGAAAGGCAGGGGGCGGGGGGATACCACGAGAGACATAACTAAAAGACGAGAGCAACGGTACGCTTCACAACGACACGACGCTCTTGGATTCTGTAGCTTCGAGCTGGGATGGATGGGTGTCATAGGTTAGTTTGTAGGTTGAGGGAGGTTTGACAAATCAAGGACTAGATCAGATTTTTTGTGTGGGAGACTCATCAGAATCTTGACTTTTGGATCGCTCTGATTCTGCTGATTCTGTAGGTTGAGCTTGGAGGTCCAATCTACATTTCGAGGTTCACCTAGAAATGCACGATCTTGAGGGGAAACAGCAAACCAAGCAGACAACAATGACCATGAACGGAGACTGAAGGAATGCACTGTAGAGGCGTTCTCTATCCTCCTCCGAGCGAGACGGAGCTTTGTTCTAGGGACGCGCTGACTGCATAGTGCTTCCCAACTAGCATTGCACTCCAAAGATGTTTGCAATGCTAAGTCATTCATATATGGAGCTACGAGCTCCGGCCCACGCTCCAGCCCACGCCCCAGCACTAAATTTACTCGCACTATCTATCTGTTCCTGCCGGGACTATAAACACCCGCCAATCAGACCGAAGTGAAAAGCTATTCCGAGTTTTTTTCACTTGTGGCAGGCGCTTGGGTTACCATTTGCGTTTGGTGCACTTGTGTGGGCGGGCGGGCGGGCGTTGCAGTGCGCACTTTTCATTTGCAGGACGGAAACGACTTCGCCCTGCAGCAGCAGCACTCTCTTCCATTCATCCGCCCAGTCATCCATCTCAAGCAATTTGACTTCACGCTCCTCCCGCTATCAGCACCTTCACTCCCAAGTGATCGCTACGTCACCATCAGTATCACCCTCCCTCCACCATGTCCAGCAGCCGGAAAGCCAACTACGCGCCGAAGCGCGAGCAGGACAGCTTCGAGGAGCTCTCGGGTAAACTCACGGCGGACTTGCGCAACCACGTGCGCTTCATGGTGCGCCGCTAAATCAGGATCTCAATGGCGATCTCAATGGGGTGTTGCAGTGTGGAATGAAAGACTGACGCTGCTTCGCTATCGTTGACTAACTCGTGCAGGCGGACTACCCGGTGCTCTCGGACGACTGGAACATGATGGCCGAGCAGATCGGACGCATTGGCGACATCACAGAAATGGTGCGTTTGCGAATGAATGACTGCTTTCGTTGGCTCAGACTCCCTATCTTCATATCTCCTGCTGACTTTTGGATCTTCATTGCGGCGAGTAGGAGCGCTCGCTGCCGAAGCAGCAGGACGCGACGCTATGGGAGTGCGAAGAAATCGCGTTGAGGTGCGCGCTGTTGGATCAGGTTTGCTGAGCCCTGAGTGGTAAAGTTGACGCCGGCTAACTGGATTGTGTGCTTGCTGTTATTGACAGATACCTCCTGGAAGACGGCAAGCTGAATTTGTAAGTGCAGGTCCTTGTGAACTCCAAGTCAAGCCTGTGAGCTGAAGCCACTAATACGCCTATCGTACGCCTTCAGGTGCCTGCGCAACCTGGTTGACTACAACGAGTACCTCAAGCGAATGGTCGAGCGAGGGCCGATCAAGGTGCGTGAGAGAGTGCGATCGAGCTGGTGTAGATATCTGTATGCTTATGTGGAGGAATGGTGCTTGTTGCGTAACGCTAGGACTCGACGATGGAGACCATGCAGAAGTTTGAGCGAGGGATGGGCTTGACACTCAAGAACGCGTGGCTGCACACGGAGGCTGTTCAGGTTTGTGGCAAGTTCCACTCCATTGTGTCCAGAATGTAAATGCTGACTTTAAGTGTCTCGACTTCGTTTTTCAAACAGACCACCGACATTCCGCTCTTGATCGAGTACATTCACAGCATCTTCAGCTACTGTCTCGAGAACCCGAATGTGAGTTTGTTTTTGATCTCATTATGGTTGGACAGCGCCAGTATCTCTCATGACTCAATCTTGCTGGTGGTATGCAAATAGTACCTGGCTGGAAAGAAAATGGACAACTGCCAAGAGATCACGGTAATCTACTTCCTCTTGGGCTTGTGCAAGCAGCTCGACTCCATCGACGAGTCCAGGTATGTGTCAGTCAGCTCGCATGATCTGCGCGTAAAGATGCCTACATGCTCACCACTCTGTTCGCTTCGTGTGTGTGGATACGTCATGTTCAGAATCATGCCGCTGATCATGGAGAAGCGCATCTTCTCTCTTCTGGCGATACACCTCAGCATGAACATCCATCTGCTCAGTGTAAGTCCTGATAGCCAAGTAAGTTTGTGGCTTGATGGTTGGTTGCCGAGTTACCTTTTACTCTGGCGAGATTCTAGTGGAAGAGACTGACTGCTGTCGCTGCTCTTGCTCAGTCGGCAGATATCGCGGTTGGTGTCGAGGCGCTCGCGTTGCTATGCTCGACCGAGGACTTCCAGTCGCACTCAGTACGCACTTTTTTCATTGACTTATCTACACTATGTAGTAACTAACTGAGCTACTGGGGTTATCATTTGCGCGTGTAATTTTAGGACCGCTATGTGGACTCGCGCGAGACAGAGGCGGCACTGCTTACGCTCAAAGGTACAGTCCAACGCAAACACAAAGAGAGAGAGAGGGAGAGAGAGAGAGGGGGAGAGAGAGAGAGAGTGCTGCATGTGATCTCCCTGTGCTCACGTACCCATCTGCTCTTGAATGTGTAGAAGAATACCTGGACGAGGCGACGGAGGACATGGATGTGCGCAAGCGCCTGCGTCCGCTCTTGGACATTATCCACCGCATCAAGCACCACGGTTCGCGCAAATGATCGCCATCATCCGATCTTCTATCTGAGAACACGACTGGAAGCGAAGAGAAGCAGAGATGGGTACAGAATGGGTGGACTACATCATCCCAGGCTCTTTCTAAACTAAAATATAATGTATACCACCTGAAGCCAGGAAGGATTTCTTTGGTTTCCTCTTCTTCAAAAGCGAAGTGTGGCTCACGTAAAATTAGGACAACAGCCACAATCGCAGCTTTGTGAGTTACATCATTTTAGGACTTCTGAACCAACATATATGTGTCCCACCTCAACCCAGGACCTCAGCCAAACCAAACTTGACGATTGATGATCATGAGGATTCTCTGGTCCGCGATATCAAAAGTGACGCGAAGAGCTACGCAGGAGAGAGGGACAGTCGCGCTCGCAGGAAGGAAGGCGGCGTGCTGCTGCTGCTGCTGTCGCTCGCTCGCTGACCACCTACTGTAGCAGACATGGGCGCCAATGACCCGAAGATCTACACGCTGCT
>JALBYZ010000034.1:0-84028 GCA_038050575.1 Globisporangium mamillatum | reverse complement strand
TGTAGCGCAGCGCCTTGGCGATATCGAGCTCCTCTGGGGTCTTCACACGTGTCACAAGGAGCGTCATGGCTGTTTGCGTACTGCTGTAGTATTCTCGAGCAGATGGGGAAACAAAGGGATAGTTGTAGCGTGCGCTGCTGGTGGCGAATGGATGAATGGAGAATGGAGTTCGTCGGTTCCTGAGTGCTTGCACACACTTAGACGAAGCGATTGGGTGCGACAAAGAGATGATAGAGAACTGTAGTAATCCAACATTAAAAAAATGATGGTAATCATTTTAAAAACCAACGTTAGGTTGACAAAGAATGACTATTTAATCTGTAATGGCAACTTTAGCTGATGAGTTAGCTGTTAAATAACATTAAAAATATCTTCACTACTCTTCCAATCAGCGCTGTTAAGAAGATCTACTCATGGCACATCAGTGGTTACCGGTATCAGATAGCAGCTTGGGATGCTAGCTATCTCCTCCACGTAGACAGACTTGAGTTGCCTCGGCACCTGGAAGCTCGTTGCGTGCTGGGCTCTTCCCAACTGGAGCGATCTGCCTCCTATTCATGTGAAGAGCAGCAACTCCACAGATGGTGGCGTTCTTGAAGGAGAGGACGATTCTCCCAGGTCTCTATGCACTCACAGAGTAGAGATCACGGCGCTAGGCGCTTCGCGACGGACCAGCAGCTCTCGCGGGCAAGACTAACGCTGCGCAGCTTGCCTCCACGACTCGCCATTCGGAAAAGTCACCAGTGCTGACTTAGCTCAACTCTCAGCTCGACTGTACTTCTCACGATGTGTGACTTGGTGGTGTACGAATAGCTCTCGTTCTTCTGATGACATTATAGCACAGCAAGCTACACCACCGGCTCAACTGTGTGGCCGACGCTAACCAGAAGCTTGGTGAGATCCCCAAATCGACATCCCAGATACGATTCAGTGTGAACAAGCTCACTGCGCCAGTCAGCTTCGTCATGACCATCCAATGCGAGCCGGGCTGCTTCATCTTCGGCATCTCTGCTTCTCGCACATGCGACAGAAATAGACAGTCAAGCATAAGTACCTTCTTAATCAGTTCGAGAGCAAGCAGGAGAAGCCCGTACGTCGTACATCGTGCTTTGAGATGCGGAGAGCATTGGCTGAGGCATACTCCTGGCCCTCGACACCGCACTCCAGTCATTCGAAGTCAATACGGCATTACACGTTCATGCTTGTAGTATTTTCGAGTACATTTACTTCAGCGCACTGCATGTTGGCTGGTCAGGGGTGATTAGCGCTCGTCTCCTGTGAGCAACAGAACCCCGCTGATTTGGAGCTCATTTCTCTTTGATGACGCTTCTCCCACGCTCAACAAGCAACCCCTTTGGTATCCAACAAGAACGGTCAGTTAAGGGCAAAATACGAAAGTTTTGTATTAGATCACTTGATAGAAGTCCATCTCTCACATGTTTATTCACACATACTGCGCAGGATCGCTCGCTTTGTTCCTGGCCCCAATCAGCGACTGGAGCTCGGCTTGGTCTCCTCCAGCTCTCTCGCGACCACGCAGCAACACGACCAAGCACACCAGCAGCGCAGTACCCAGGACGTCGGTGAGCACATGGAAGGCGATCGCCCACAAACTCCAGTTAGCTGAGGCTAGCGCGGACTCAGGCGGATCGAGCTGGCGCCAAGCAATCTGGACCCCAAACAGCAGGTACCAGGTGTGCGCCACTGCTGCGAACCCCCAACAGCCCAGGGTCTGCATGGCACCAGTCAAGCTGCGGGTTGCGGCAGCGTATACTCCACAGCCACCTCCATGCAGCAGTGCGAGGATCCACAGCGAGAGCACTACATCGCCCGCCCCGAGCTCAGTCGTATTGTTGCCACCTGATTGCTTCGAGTAGTAAATACGGAGCTGCAAATGCACCAGAAAGGCCGCGAGGAGCAGCATATGTCCAGATACAAGTGCGAACAACACGCGGACACACGGGGCGCCGGGGGCGTTCGAGAGCAGCTTGTGCTCCCACGACGGCGCAAGTTGACGATACACGCGTGAGGCTGAACGCTTGGTCATGATGGTGACGATGAATAACCAAACTGCCAAACTGTGTGCCTTGAACAGTTGCTTCCTGGTCGTCGCGGTCTCTCGTTGGGATGCAAATTGCGGAATGACCGAGCACTTCCGACCCTAGACACGCACTTGGCTGCAGCTCTCACACCCAGGCCAGATCTCAAGAGAACAGCGACCACCGCTGATGGCCAGTGACTCACTCTCTTCTCTCTTGTGCAAGTAACGTCGAGAAGCACGACTGCACGAATCAGCTGATGTGCGTTGCATGCAAAGCTGGTTGATCATAGTGTATAAAAATCGAGGATATGCTATCAAAACAAGTCGAACAGGATATCATACGTGTGTACGCGGCAAATATCACTCTTCTATACTGATGTCGATCGCTAGGAGCTCATCCCACGTCCATCTCATTGCAAGCGATGGTACAGCTCTGACTGGACCCGGACGAGTTAGTGCTCAAGGTCACGGATGCTTGCTCTCAGCAAACGAAACTTTGTAGTATATAGAAGAACGCAGAACCTGTTTCAGCGAAAGGATCGGATTTGATGGATTTCATCACAACGTAGTATAATAGATCCGTTCATGCGGCAGCTTGGAAATATGTGTGCATGCCCAGAGAGAAGCAACAATGTTCTTGTGATGAATGCATTTTATTGGGATATTTTGTTCAACCTTTAATGTGTTAGTCAGATGGAGCAGAGAAGAAGAGAGTGACCAACTTGCTCAGTCCGCAGCTTTCACCACCTTCTTCGTCATCATGCAGTGCTCGACCCCTTCTTCCAGGTAGATCTCACCGCTGACGTAGCTGTACCCGCAGCGCTCGTAGAAGCCTCGCTTGTCGTACTGCGCCGAGAGCGCATAGTAGTCAACCAGACCCGCGACCTCCTGCTCTAACCCGTTCATGAGCGCAACGCCGTAGTTCTTGCCGCGACACTCGGAGAGCACGGCGACACGTCCGATCTTCGCCTTGCGCAAAGTAGAGTCAACGAGCACGCGGGCGACCGCGACGTACTTGTCTTGCTCGACGTCCTTGCCGACGAAGTGGATCGTCGTGTCCTTGGAATCGTGTTCGTCGACCTCGATCGCGGGATCGAAGCCCTGTTCGTTGATGAATACTTCGAAGCGCAGTTCCTTGGCGATATCGAGTTCCTCTGGGGTTTTCACACGTGTCACGAGGAGCGTCATTGTGTTGTTGTAGGCTTGGATGCGTGTGGGGAGAAGAGAGGACTGGGGAGTGCGCTGCTGGAGAGGGATTGCCGACTGATGCTGAACACAGGAGCGCTTTTTGGCAAAATAAGAAGAGCACAATGCACGACAAATGTTTCAAAAATAATGACAGAGTGATGGTCATTTGACCACTGAATTTCATACAATCCGTGTCAGCGCATTCAAACCTTTCTTCAACGCGTTAAATCTACATAATACGTAGATTTAGAGAGTAAAGCAGAGTTACCATGATGACTTAACGAGATGAAAATCGACACGACATACCTCTACAATCACTCCTGGTCATCCAAACTTGGCGCTTGGATGCAGACCGCGTTTCAGCCCAAGCAGTCAGGTTGGATCGATCGCGCTCCATTTGCTCTGATTGCTCAATCGCCGCCTCATGTTCATGCGATGGCTCGACTTGTCTGTCTTGAAGGGCTTCCGATCTCAGTGCTCGCGTGAAAAAACAGTTCCTTCATCTCGTCTCCTCCACCACCAGATCAAGAGTTCAAGACGGCGAGAGTTCAGCACCTACAGTACACCAAGAGCTACGTACAATTCCGCTCGAACGAAAAGATCAGCTTCTGAAGATTCTGACTCCATTCGACACAAGGTTGCTCACTTCTGTCCACGTTCATCACATGCCAGTACAAGTACCTGCCGGTGCTGATCTTTCTGTACGTGAGCGGAACGAATTGACCCATTTGACTCGTTCATGATTCAGAAATCGTGTGCTTGTCAAGTCTGCAAGCCTTCCTTCCTCCCTGCCTGCCAGTCGCCAGTGGCATATTCCATTATCATTTATCCTTTCCGTCTCAAGTCCCCACGTGATCCCAGTCGTGTGTGACGCGACAAAGTGACGCACCGAGTATCTTTTTCAGTCACTGGGCAGTTTCGTTCGGCGCGCAGTCCCCAAAAGTCTCCGACGACAGCCCCGCGCGTTCTTTCTTCCGCTGTTTGTTCCGACCTTTTCCATGGAAACCCCTGGCTTCCCCTTCCTCCCTCCCTCCCTTCTCCATGGTCGCACCCCACAGCCTTCGCCTTCAAGCCTTCAAAGGCGAAGCGACTGCTTGACTGACTGATGCCATCAGTAGGTCGATCTCTCTATCTCCACATCATAAGCGAGCCATCACAAGCACAAGAAGAAGACGCAGAGGCACGATCAAGAACTATCAAGAGGCGCACAGCAAAGAATCTCCTCGGTTGGTCAGTCTTTTTAGGCTCACTCACGCACAAGACGACTGATCGCAGCCAGCGGGTACGTCACCGCTCCCTGAACGAGTGCGTCACTAGCCGAGCTACATACAACACGACTTGATCTGTTGGAGGTATTGAGCTATCGATCGGTTGTGTACGAAGACACCAAACAGGAACAACAATGAGCTGGCTCCAGGTCTATGAGATCTCGGTGCCGCACTACGAGATCCGCAATGGCAAGTACGTCTTCGCACTCCAGCTGCAGCGCTATCGCGTAAATAACAACAACAACAACAACAACAATGCCAGCAACAACATAGAAGACTGGAGCGGCAACGTGACGTCGTACGTGACGGCGCTGCAGTCGTACTCACAGTTCCGGACGCTCTGGAAGGATCTGCTGCGCGCCACCAAGTCCACGATCACGACGTCGTCCCCGCTGGCCCACGACGGCAAAGCGGCGTTCGCGCGGCGCAACCGACAGACACGGACGCGGCTCTGGATCAACAACCGCACGGGCCAGGGCGATCGCCAGTCTATTGGCACAAGCGGTGCAGCTGCAACAACGCCAGCACTACCGCCATCATCTACTCTCCAGAACGCCTCGCACCTCAGTACTGGAGCGTGCCCATGCAGCAACTCGTGCTGCCCGTTCACGCGCCTGCACTGGCTGCTCAAGTGTTACCCGTTCCCACCCAAGATGGTGCTCAAGCGCAACTCGCAGTCGGTGCTGGAGGCACGGCGCCACGCACTCGAGCAGTTTGTGGTCACGATCCGCGAGTTCTTCACGGGCTTCCCACGCAGCTTCTTGCACTCGGTGGACTCGAACGAGCACTGTCGCGTGCTCGACATCTTCTCATCGTTCATCGGCTTCAGCGAGGAGCTCCGGTCCATGGCGATCTCGCGGTCCCCATTACTCGTCGCGGCATGGAAAGCCGATATGCTCTTGAACCGCGATAACCAGGCAGCAGCGGGGAGCTCGTTGGTGAACAACTACACCATGATGGAGCATGCGTTGGCCACGGCACTTCCAGTCACCGCCGCATCATCGAGCTTTGAGGCAGATGAGGACGACATGGATGATGGAGAGGATGACGATGATAGCGGCTTTAGCGACGACGATGAGCTGCATTTGCCAGCGTACCAGACGCCGACAGTGTACATCCCCAGTCTGCGGAGTTTGCCAGAGGTCACCACAGCAGCAATGCCATCAGCAGCTTCAAACCAGCAAGAGTTTGCAGAGATCTCCTTCATTCGCGAGCAAGAGGACGAGCTACTACAAGAGAATGAGGGCGGCGACCGTCAGTCTATTGCAATGGCGGCAGCGGCACGAAAGTACCGCGGAAGCTCAGTGTACATTGTCGGCAGCGGCCATAGCTCACATCTCCCGAGACGCACGCAGCCGTCGCTGCCAAAGCTGCAGATCCGATGTGCCAAAGTGAAGACGATCAGCTCGTTCCTCGTGGACTTTCGCGACCACTTGCTCGCGCAGTTTGGCGACATTTTGAACGAGGGTGTACCAACCTCGGAGCTTACCGATGCTCGCCAATGGGAGCTCGCGCTGTACCTAGCGTGCCAGATCGGCCAGTTGTACGCTGTGCAGTCAATCCTGTCAAGAGGGACGGACCCGAACACGGTTGTGAGCGACGGCACCACGCCGCTGCACGTCGCGTCTCGCTCAGGCCACAACGACGTCGCGGGCTTTCTCGTCGCGAATGGCGCAGACGTGAATGTTATGGACAAGCTGGGCATAACCCCACTGCTGCTCGCGATCAACCATGGCGACATTGACCTCGTGCGCTTGCTGCTCGACAATGGCGCGGACGTGAACCTAAATAACTCGCGCAGGGTGTCGGCTGCGCACGTTGCTGTTGCGTGCCAGTCGCTCGCGATTCTCAAGTTGCTACTCGAATATGACGCGTTTGTGAACACTGAGAACGCGATCAACGGCAAGACCCCGCTGCATATCGCCGCCGAGACGGGCAACTACCACATCTGCGAGCTGCTGCTGAACAATGGCGCGAACGTGCACCAGCGTAATGACAGCGGCTGCGACGCGCATGGTCTCGCGGTCGCACACGGCCACGTAAACGTCGCCGAGCTCTGCCGTGCGTTCCAGAGCCACTCGCAGCGTCTTCGCGCCAGTCGTGAGCAGCAGCAGCTTCAGCGGCAGCAGCAGATGCTTGAGATCACGCCCCTGCGGCAGTCGATCCTACGCATGACCATGACGATGGCGGCGACGTCAAATGAAGCCTGCAACACGCACCAGTCGATCAAGATCGTCGCGGAGGATGGTCACTCCTACGCCGTGCTGTAAGAAGAACAGAGAGAAAGACGAGAGAGTATGATGTATCGGTGAGCTTTTGTAGCAAGAGTTTTATTATGAACAAAGAGAGTAGTGTGAGGGAGGAAAATGGTTTTCTATGAGCGAGTTTGTCAGTTGAACAGAGTTGCATAGAGCGACAAACAAACACCAACCAGCACGTGGTGAACTGGATGGGGTTCGCAAGCAAAAAGGTATTGAAATGTACTGCTTCGAATTAGGCAAGCACAGTCACTAGAGCTTGCATGAGTGAGAGAGTTTGGCGGCGGTGGAGGGAGGGCTCGACACTATCGATTGATCAGCTGCTGCTAATGGGTCTGTTGTGTGAACATGACCGAGTTGACGAGCTCCTTGATGGCGTATTTCGACTTGCGCACCATCCCAACCGAGTTCGTTTCGTTTCGCTTTTCTCGATTTTGCACCCAGTTCAATTCAAAACCACCTAAGGGATCGAGCACCCCAGTATATATATCGTTCATCGAGCACACCTGAGGTGTCATCTTCCTCCCTACCTACCTCCCTCACAGACAGAGTCATGGAGCGGAAACGCAGTGGCGCGAATGTCAACAACATGGGTGGCGCTGGTGCAGCAGCCTCCAGCGCTGCCGCTGCTGCTGCTGCTACCAGCAGCAGCAACAACAACAACAACAGCGGCGCCGGTGCGGTGAACCCGAACGCTGAGTGCTGGGACTCGATTTCGTACCTCGAGAGCGCGTTCCACCACGGCTTCGTGCGCAGCCGCCTGAAGAACGGTGAGTTCGTCTACCATGAGAACGTGCGGCTGACGTGCGAGCTGGATGAGTTCTGCGATGTGGACGCGATGCACCAGCCCAAGGGGCCGATCATCCTGCTGGGCGAAAGCGGCGTGGGCAAGAGCGCGTTCCTCGCCAACTGGCTCGTACGCCGGAAGAAGATGTTCCAAAACTGGCAGACATCCTACCCGGAGTTCATCTTCTACCACGTCGTCGGCTGCACGCGCCAGTCGTGCTTCGTGTCCAACTTACTCGAGCGCATCCTGCGCGAGATCAAGGAGTACTTTGAGCTGAACAAGGAGATCCCGGACGTCGAGGAGCGACTTGGCTGGCAGTTCCCCCGGTTCCTCGAGGCCGCGTCCAAGAAAGGCCGCGTGATCCTCATCATCGACGGACTGCAGCGGCTGCGCACGAGTGATGGCGAGAGTATTCTCAAGTGGGTGCCGCTCGCGTTCCCTCCGAACGTGCGCATCATCTTCTCGGGCACAACCAACCACCCGACGACTACGTTCATGATCCCCGGTGCCGGATGTGGGGGTGGAAGTGGAGGCGCCACGAGTAAGCCCGTAACGCTGAGCAACGAGCACCGCGAGAAGGCAAACCTGAACGCACAAATGATCGAGCGCATCAAGCTCGAGGCGAACCGCCGCAACTGGGCGTCCATGCACGTTCCGACGCTCGCTGAGGACGACCGCAAGCGCCTCGTGAAGAAGTTCTTGCACAAGTACACACCGCTGCTGCCGCGCAGCATGTCGGAGGCGTCCAACATCCTGAAGTCTGCCTCGTTCAATCCCAACGAGGTCGATCTCCAGCTCTTCGAGATCCAGCAGAAGGCGATCGTTGCAGTGCCGATGACAGCGAATCCGCATTTCCTCAAGCTCTTCCTCGCGTGTCTGGCCTGGGCGGCTGACGAGGGCTTCAGCGTCCACTACGTGTTTGAGAACTGGCTGTGCGCCGAGAGCGTCGGCCAGCTGCTTGAGGCGATCTTGAGGAGCATGGAGACGGGCTTCACGCCGGACCAGCAGGGCATCGACGACGCCCATCAGTTCCTGGTTGAGAACAACTTTTCCAAAGGACAAACGCAGTTCTCGAACTCACCAATCCGCAGAAAGATCTCGGTAGGCACTCTGCCGAATGCAACAGATAAGCACCAACAGCAGCATTTGGCGGGTGTGACGTTCCCACATGGTGGTGGTATTGGTGGTAGTAGTCACATCGGGGGTGGATACATGGTGGACGAAAGCAGCACCTCAGTGTCCTCCTCAGATGGATGTCCGCTGACTTCGTCCTCCAAGGAGTACGACTACCACGACGCGCGCATCCCCGATGGCGCTCCTGTCTACAATGAGAAGATGATCTCGTCCTCTGTCATTGAGCTCAAGTACGACGACACGCTGCCACACCGCAGCTCCATGCCGATCCGTGATGAGAGCGTCAACAATCCTGTTGCCGCAACCACCACGGCGACGATTATGATGGGGATCACGCGCATGAACAGCGCGCACGAAACCAAGGAGGTGTTCGTGCCCACACTTCGCAACGACACCGCAGCTGTAGCTCGTAACCACGCGAATACGACCCAAGAAGCGCTCGGGATCCCTTCGTCGCCCATAAGCTTCATGGCCAATCAGCCCATGGCAGCGGGTCTATCATCTTCATCTTCAGGGTTGTCTGGGTCTTCTTCTCCGCTACGGATTGGCTCGGGAAACAACAGTCGACCGACCTCGCCAGCCAAGCCCATGCTCTCGCACTCGCACTCGCACTCGCACTCGCACTCGCACCACATCTCCCAGAGCGTCCGAGTACCTCCCTCGACGACGTCACTATCGTTATCGAAGCAGTCGGGTTCACGAGAGAACGAGCTGCCGGCGTACCTCACGGGTGGAACCAATGTGCGTCCGCTGGGCGAGCTACTCGGTCGCGCGTTCTGTTTGCTCTACGTGTGTCGCCACGGGATGCTCATGAACGAACTGCGCTTCATCCTGAACGCGATCGTGACGGAGGAGCGCGAGGAATCCTCCAAGCAGCTGCACCGGAAGACGTCGTTCAGCAACGTGAAGAACCTGGAGCAGCAGGACCTCACGGGCTTCTCCGAGGTCGAGTGGAAGACGCTGCTGCGCGCCATGAAGCCCCTGGGTGTGCTCTTCGTGCAGGACGTGGTTGTACTGCCGATCTGCAAGGAGGTCCTGCGTGAAGTGGTCTGGTGGAGGTACATCGGCAGCGAGCGCGTCGAACAGAAATACCACCAGTGGCTCATCCGGTTCTTCCGTATCCATCCGACGACCTTCCGGCGCGTCGAAGAGCTTCCGTGGCACCTCACGCGCTGTTACCAGTGGGACGCGCTGCGCAATGTGCTGGTGAACCTGCCCATGTTCCAGCTGCTCTACACGACCAACTACAAGAACGAGCTCTTCGGGTACTGGAAGACGCTCACAGATGGCCCCTTACTGATCTACAACGCCTCGGAGACCGCGGCGTCGAGCGACCCGCCGGCGTACGCACTGCCGTTCGATATCGTCAAGGAGTACGGGAAGAGCGTCGAGGACTGGTACAAGAGCGCTCGCCCGCCGACCAAAGTGTTTACTCCGATCGTGCAGCTCGTGACCAAGTTCATGTACGAGTTTTCGCTCTACTACCAAGGGTACCTGCCCGGTTTCAACTACGCACCGTTCGACCTCAAGAAGCTCTATCACGACGGCTTCAGCTTCATCGAGGATCTGCCGCACGTCCAGTCGTCCAGCGCCTCGGCGATGGCGAGCGGTGCCGCAGTGACCACAGTCACTTCAGGGGCTTCTATGGCTGCGTCTGCAGCCGCGACTGCGACCTCGGCGCTCATGACGGCACTCGAGTCCTTCGCGACGCTGGGTCTCAGCTACAGTAACAACAACAGCGTTACTGCCAGCAATGCTAGCTCGGGTCTAGGCTCGCTCGCTGGCAAGGAGAAGGAGGGAACCGGGAACTGGTTCTACTTCTACCAACGCTGGATCTGGATCCAGTTTCCGTGGCTGGCGCTGAGCAAGGAGATAGTGATCCGCGAGCCGTTCGTGAGTCCCAACAACATCACGGGCTCCTCTAGCCATAGCGGCAGTATCAGCAGCAGTAGTACCCAGCTGGCGGTAACCTCAGGCAGTAGTAGTCTGGACTTAGGCCATACTCTGGGCTCGGACTTATCAGGCGACGGCGGAGATGAGGAGCAGCGCCGCGAGGGAGAGCTCGCTCGCAATGGCGCGAGCAACGCTCTGCTCGCACCACTGCACCACGCCAGTCTCAGTGGCGGCGGTGGCAAGCCAATCATCCACTTCGATGCGCGCTTCTGGGACGTGAAGAAGAGCATGTTTGAGCCACATTCGTTCGCTGGCACTGAGCGCACGCTGAAGAAGAAAGGGCTCGTGAGTCCCTCCAAGATCGTGGCGCTGCAGAACTCGAGCGTCTTGTCACCGGCGCCAACAACCAAGACCCAGGACGTCATCTCGCCCGAGAACCTCTTCCGCAAGAAAGCCACATACGTCGCGGTCAAGAACGTGCTCTCGTCATCAATTCGCCGCTTGCCCACAGCGGTTGCGAACGCCGCATTGCCGCTTGCGAGCGTCCCCGAGCACGGCGGCGCAGGCGGCAACAACAACAGCAATAGCAATACGTCCATCACGGAAGCCTCGCTGTCCACTGGCGATCCCAATGGGCTGGACCTCCAGCCACAACTCGACCTGAACCTGCTCACAGGTAACTCAAAAGCGAGCCCTGCGACGAGAGACTTAGTGCTGGAGCACCTGAACGTGAGCGACACTTCGTCGGCGCTCTCGACCGCGTTCGGATTGCCCGCGCACTTCCAGGACTACCCGCAGTCCGAGTGGGACCTCAAGAAGTCGTACAACTACCAGGTCGTGCTCAAGCTGCAGACGCTGTACGACAACATGAAGACCGAGGTACACAAGAAGCAGGCGCACCTGCAGCTGGTCAAGAAGAAGATCCAGGAGACCAAGAAGCGCTACGAGCTCACGATGCGCGAGTGCGAGATGGCCAAGCACGCGATCGACGAGATGAGTGCGCGCATGGAGAAGATCGAGCAGATGATGATGAGCATCGACCGGCAGGAGAAGAACCACCGCAAGCTGATTCGCGGCTGCGAGACGTTCGCGGCGTGCGGCCCGGCGCACTTTGACATGATGAAGAAAGAGCTCAAACTGCTGCAGATGAAGCTCAAGGACTTGGTGGAGGAGAAGAAAGTACTCGGTATCAAGAAGTCCCACCTGCAGACCATGGAGCTGCCCATGCTGCGCAAGGCGATCGAGAAGAGCAAGAAGTTGCTGAGCGCCGTGGTGGAAAAACTGGAAAAGGTGCGCGAGAAAGCCGCGCACGACCAAGCGTCGACCGACAAGCTCTACCAGCGCCGACTCGAGATGATCGACAGTGTACGCAACGCGAACTTCAAGGAGTCCGGAGAGTCGCTGGAAGAGGCCGAGAGCTCAGCGTCACAGATGGCCGCAAGTGTCACGACACGCTCGCTCGCAGCGAAAGTCGCGCTGCAGCAGTGCGAGTCCATGTGCGAGAAGATCCAGCAAGCCACAGGTTTTTCGAAACTTGAGCTCATCTTGCAAAAGTTTGTCAGTCGCGAGGAGCTCAACACGAGTTTTGAAGAGCAGGCGAAGATCTACGAAGCGCGGTTGAAACAGATCAAGCTCCACCAGGCAGAGCTCGAGCAGCAGCTGCACTCCCTCGAGGTCTCGAACGCTGTTGCAGCCTCGGACGACCCGAGGGTTATAGAAGAGAAGCTGCGTATCGCGGAGCTCGAGCTCGCGCGGATCGAGCGCACGCAGAACAGCTTGCTCACGACGTCGAAAGAGGTGATCGCCGGCGCGTCGCGTGTCGTCAAGCTGATCGGCATCACATCCTGCCGAGAGCCGTACGAGAACGCCATCTCAGTTGCACGGCTGTGGCCGCCACCATTGGGCTTCGACGGAGAGAGCAGCCTGACGTCGGAATTCGAGACGCTGGGGCCGAAAGACATTGCCAACCTGCTGCAAGTCTGCCAAGACCGTGCCAGTTTGATGATTGACGCTGTACGTGAAGAAGATTCTCGTGCGTTAGCTTATCTGTTGGGGACTGACAGCCTGTTGGGTCTTCTATTGTGTTTGACTAGATTGAGGGCGGCCGCGGCGATCCTGACGCGAGTTACTCGGTGGTGAGTGCCCCACCTGGGCGAAACTGTACCGCAACAACCAGTCCACTCACATTTTCTTTGTCTCACAGCTATACGACGCCCCCGTAAAGATTCGCGGAGGAAAAACTCTACGAGGCGACGACAAATTGCCCTCAAGAGCCGGGAAAGCCAAGAAGCATTCCTCGAACGGAGGCAGCGGTAATGGACCTGACAAACGAGAGCGAGCCTTCGACCGAGGCTCCATACCATCGATCCTGTTCCCTGCTGTACCGTCCTCTGTTGGGTACGCGAACTGTACGCATCCAGGCGACATGGGCTTCTCACAACTACCTACAACACCTGGTGACGACGATGATGGCGACAATGGCGAGGACCCCGCGACGCGCGAGTCCGTCAAGGCATCCAGTCGCAGCAAGATGGCTATGAAGAAGCGCGTTCCCGGTCACAGCGCAGCTCATGGAGGTAGCGGTGGGCACCACACGTCCCCCAGTACGATCGCAAATGGCTCGTCTAGCTCGTGAGTACCATGATGAGGTGCAACAACCAAAAAAATTGTTGCTGACTCATCGAGTGTAGCCATGTCTGTCTGTGACGAAGGAGTGTGTGTTTTGTTCACCAAACTGCATCACCCGTTTGACCCAATAATCCAGACGTCTCCCAAAAACCCGATAACCCATGACCCAGCGTTGTGTGTGTGGAGTCAGCAAATTTATTGATGTGACCCACCTCACGTATACCTCTGAAGTAACAATGCTTTTGCTAAAGTTCACTTTGGCGATTGCAACATTTGTTACTTTGCGATCCTTCCAGCGTGAAGGTGAAGGGGGGAAGGCAAAGAAAGCCAAAAAGAAGCCCAAAAGCTCCAAAGCCCCAAGTCGACTACTACTACTACGAGAGAGAGAGACCAAGCGAGCATCATGGCGACGGTGGCGGACGTGAAGATTGCGGTGCAGAGCGACGTGAAGCTCCCGGAGGAGGTGGTGACGCACCCGCTGGTGTTGTTGAGCATCGTGGATCACTACAACCGCGTAGCCAAGGACACGAGCAAGCGCGTGGTTGGCGTGCTGCTTGGCTCCACGTTCCAGGGCAAGTGCGACATCACTAACTCGTTCGCCGTGCCGTTCGATGAGGACCTGCGCAACCCGGGCATCTGGTATCTGGACCACGACTTCCTCGAGAACATGTACCACATGTTCAAGAAGATCAATGGTGCGTCTGTGTGTGATGTGTGTGTTGTGTGAGGAGCGCTGCCTGCATTTAGAGCTCGATAGGTACTAATGTGGATCTGAATGTGTGTGTGTGTGTGCACGATTGTAGCCAAGGAGCGCATTGTGGGCTTCTACAGCACGGGCCCGAAGATCCGCAAGCCGGACCTCGAGATCGACGAGCTCTTCCGCCGCTACTGCCCGAACCCGGTGCTCGTGATCTGCGACGTGCGCTCGAACGTCGAAGGCCTGCCGACGACTGCCTACGGATCCGTTGAAGAAGTCGAGGAGGTACGTTCGCGGGGATCTTTGTGCACTGTGCTATTATGGCAGCAAGGCAGAATGCCTCACCTCTGTGTATGCTGTATTATCTCCAGGACGGCAAGGCGATCAAGCGCATTTTCAAGCACATCAAATCGACGATCGGCGCGTACGAGGCGGAGGAGGTCGGCGTGGAGCACCTGCTGCGCGACATCAACGACCCATCCGTGAGCTCGCTTGCGGGCCACGTGAAGCACAAGATGACGGCGCTCGCGGGCCTGAAAGAGCGCCTGGAGGAGATGAAGACGTACCTCGAGAACGTGGTCGCGGGCAAATTGCCACCGAACCACCAGATCATCTACAACATGCAGACGATCTTCAACCTGCTGCCGAACCTGAACGTCGACTCGCTCGTGCGCTCGATGTTCGTCAAGACCAACGACATGCACTTTGTAAGCGCGTGGCATTGTGGTTATGGTGCTATCTGTGTGTGTGAATACGCTAACCTTGTTGGGTTGTTTGTTGTGGATGCTCATTAGGTGATCTATTTATCGTCGCTCATTCGGTGCACGATTGCGCTGCACAACCTCGTGAACAACAAGATCAAGTACAAGGAGCAGGAAGAGCTCGGCTTTGCGGACAAGAAGGACGAGAAGAAGGACGCAGCAGCAGCTGCTACTTCTACTTCTGCCTCTACGACGGATAAGACCAAGAAGGACGGCAAGGCGCCTTAAGTAAGGATCAAAATGTCGCTCACTATCCAGCTCCAGGTCTACAAGCCACGATCAATGCAGACAAGCGGTTGCAGACCATGTCAAGCTGGATGGATATCACAGAATCCACAGACTCTTTGCCAGCCAGACACATAAAAAGTAGAGAAGAAAGAAAAGCTCCACACAACAGACAACAAACCTCGCTATCTCATTGTAGCCATATCAAGCCGTGTCAACCAAAACAAACTCATCGAACGGTTTTCTATGGCGCCATCAGACAAGTTCTATACACCTATCTATCTACCTAGACGCCCTGATGCCTAGCCAGCCTACCTAGCGTTTGCTCTTCTTCTGGATGCGGATCGGATGCGCCTCGGTGTTGAAGACAAACTCGTCGAGCGGGAGCACGTCATCTGGCGCCTGCAGCAGATAGTGGTACTTGAGCGTCTCGGCGAGGAAGAAGCTCTCCATCTTGTTGTCCTTGCGCGCCGGCAGCTCCGTCACGTCCTTCACGGCGCCGTAGCCGAACTTGAGCTTGGCGTGGCGCTCGATCGACTGGAAGATCTCCCAGCCGTAGTTCCGGTATTTGACGTCTTTCGTCACGCGGTACAGGTAAAACAGACTCTCGACTGCTTCGGGACGCAGTTTGTACTTGCCGTCGCGCACGCGCATGTGTGGGAACGACACCAGGTCCGGTGATAAGCCCGTGGGCTGGCGCCGATACATCTCGTAGCAAGTCTGCATGAGCTTCTCGGCGATATCCAGATGCTTCTCGTTCTTCTTCAGGTCCTTGGTCTCCGAGAGCGTGCCGAGCGCCAGCATGCCCGGCACAAAGCAGAGCAGGTGGTCCATTTGCCGAACACCCTACAATAAACAACACATACACGGTGGTGAAGGCATTAAGTCGCCTGATGTGAAACACGGACAACCAGTCATTTATGTCCGTGCACCAACACTCACCGACATGGACGGCAACCGTAGCTCCTGGAGGTAGTAGAGATCGTCCGGCTCCGAGTACCGCAGCAGGTGCTTCTCTAATCCCACGACCGCATTGTCGTAGAGCTCTCGCAGGAACGCGTCTTCTTCCCGCTGGCCGCTGTAGATGTACACCTTGATGAGGTACTCGTAGAACGAGTCGCCCAGCGCGCCAAACGTGATGCTCGACTGCTTGTGGAACTTGCCCTTCTTCGAGTCAAAGTGCACGGGAAACAGTCCCGTGTTGTTGTACGAGCCCTCGCGTTTGAGGATCTCGTAGAATGCGTTACCCTAAGCCAACAAACAGAACAGATAAATCAGGTTAGCAAGCACCAATATCACCCCTCGAGAGCAATAGGAAAGCCAATCGTACCATTCTCGCGTACTTGGGGTCCTTTGTGATCTCCGAGAGGTACCGCGTCTCCAGTTGTAGTGTCCCGACGTCGGCGATGTGTGCTCTGATGTCATACACATAGAGATACCGACCGATTAGTACTCATTTTAAGCCGAGCTCCTCGCATCTAAAGAGCGTTACAACAAACTTACCTGTAGCCGGACCAGGACGCAAAGCCGCCCTGTTTCGTGTATGGGTTGAAGAGGGTGTGGAACACGCCTTCTTTCTCATTGAACGCCGGTAGCAGCATGTCCATGAGCTCCTGCGCCTTGTCCTTGAACACCTCGTCGTTCGAGAGCGAGAACGCGCTCAGCAAGCCGCCGACCTCACGAATGATCGTCTCGAAGATCGAGATCTTCTTCATGTCCTTGCCCAGGTGGTCGAAGCGCAGTGACGTGGCCACGTACTCTCTCGCGCGCGCAAACTCGTCCTTGAGCCCCATGACCCAGAGCGTGTCCATACCGTCGACGAGCGAGCACGCGATATCGCCCCACACGTCGTCCTTGCGCAGCCCATACTTCGGGTCCACTTCGTCCGCGCCGAATGCGTTCTTCTCGTAGCTGTTCCACGCGAAGCGCATCGCATTCTTTACGCCCTCGCGGCGCTTCTTCTGCTCTTTCGACGACACCGCGACGCTGGGATCAGACTTTAAGGCATTTTGCGGCGACAAGTTGCTCGCATCTGCGTCTTCTTCACCATCGACCGGTGGATACGGATCGATGCGCTTGTCGTTGAGCGCATCAAAGCCAAACACCGGTCGGTCGTCCTCAAGCCGCTCGTGACGCAGGTGCTCGCTGGGGTTGTTGGCGCGCATAATCGCGCCGGGCCCCTGCTTGTCGCCGAAGCGCGTGCGCGGGTGCGCGTAGCCGCCGCCCAGGTTGGAGCTCAGGATCGTGTACTGCATCCAGAGGAAGACGCAGAGCACACAGATGAGCAGCAGCAGCGCCATGCGCCGCCAGCGCAGGGAGCGCAGCACTGACGCGCGGCGGGTGACAGGGCTACTGCTGGCAGAGGAGAACTTGCCGCCGGAGGCCGTCGCCAAGGACGGCAGTAACATGCTGATGGTTGAGCTGAGGGAGCGGCTGCTGCTGCTGCTGCTTGCTGGTTATTTGACGGCACACACGCGCGCGTGTATGGAGAGAGGTCTGGTCGTAGCAGCAGGCACTCTGATTGGGAATGGTCATCAGGTTGATAATGAGGAGGAGAGGTGAGGACGAGCACATGCTGGTGAGGTCAGCCATGTCGCGTTCGGGTGTTCTTAAGTCATCATTTCAAGCGGTAAGTCGACATTTGCTATTTTTTGGTGAGTAGATCCGTCAAGCTAGAGATACATGAGTTGAATGCAGTTTCTGAGTATGCCGGCTGACCAGATTGAAGTCGGAAGATTTGGCTCACGCGTGGACATAAGAGAGCGTTCCCAGCACTGTGCATATACACTGTCAGTGAAAGTAGCTGCGTTTTGGAGTCAGATTGAAAGCTGCAGCTGGTCAAGTTTCACTTTCAAAATCGCCTCGTTTAACACGCAAATAACAAAAATAGACTCTATTATATTAATAGCTACATTTATATTCATGTATTATTACACATTGAAGAATACTTCAAGCGCTTTTTGATAAATAAGTTAAATGAGCACACACCTGCGAAATGGCCGCATGTGAACGGATGTGATGTGATGACACACGTCCAGGAAGCTCTTCTATCGAGCCTCCCTCTGTGCCCAAGTGTCTGTATGTGTCTAAGTGTCTAGTGGATAGGAGCTCACTCACGCGCACTGTCTTGCGGTGAGTCGCTGCGAGTGCAAGCGCACCATCTCGCCAGCCTTGCTGCTCTGGCGCGCGCGCATGTGCTGCTGCTGGCCACTGGTGTTGCTGTCCTTGTCCTTGTCGCCCGAGGCGCTCGTCGCAGTGCTCGCGCGGCGCCGGCAGTTGGTCTGTGAAAAGCGCTGCAGCAGCGCGCAGATGGTTGCGTGGCCGTTCGCGCTCGCGATCATCAGCGCGTCGCTGTCGTTCTTCGTGCGCTGCGCCACGTCCGCGTGGTGCTGCAGCAGGAACTCCGAGATCACGAGCGACCCGAGTTTCGCGGCGAAGTGCAGCGGCGTGATACCGCTCGCGGTCATCACGTTCACGTCCGCGCCGCTCTCCACGAGCAACTGCACAATCTCCACGTTCTGTGACACGATCGCCGCGTGCAGAGGGTACGTGCCGCGCGCGCTACACGCCGCAATGCTCGCGCCAGCAGCCAGCAGCTTCTTGGCCACGTCCACGCAGCCGTTGCGGCACGCGGCGATGAGCGGCGTCACGCCGGCGTCGTTCGCCTTGTTCACGCTTGCGCCTTCGTCCAGCAGCAGCTCGACGATGTCCGTGTGGCCCATGCGCGCCGCGATGTGCAGACACGTGGAACCGTCGGCCATGCTCGCATCCGCGTCCGCGTAGTTGAACAAAATCAGTTGCACAGCGTACGTGTGGCCGATGCGGCAGGCCACATAGAGACAGATCTCCCACCGGCGCGCGGTCGAGAGGTTTGGGGATGCGAGCTCCGCGATGTCGTGCGCGTACTGCGAGAGCACGTGGTCGCAGAACTCCTCCATGAACGTGTACATGGTCTCCACCTTGACGCTCTTAACCTGGAGCGACGGCAGCGACGCGCGCATGTCGACAAGCGGCTCGGCCTTGGCCAACGCGAGCGTCGATCGGTCTTCATCATTGCAGAGCTGCTGGTTGCTGACCTTGTCAGCCTTCTCGTCATTCTCATCGTCATCTTCGATTATCATCTTCTCAGCGCACTGCTGGCGCCAGCCTTGCAACCCGAGTGGCTGGCGCAGCGCCCCCGTCATGGACAGTGGGAAGTGCACGTCCGTCTGCAGGAACCGGGCGAATGCACATAATGGCGCGCACGACGTGTTCTGGAGCTTCTCGCGCAGCAAGGCATCTGGAAACGTCGCGAAGAAGCCGTGCACTTCGCGGATGAAGCGCTCGAGCGCTACCCTCCGCGCGTTCAGCGCCGCTTTGCCCGGCGTTAAATAGAGCTTCTTGCAGCGCACGTGGCGTGACGGGAACGGAAACACGCGCATGACCTGGCAGATGCTCTGGAAGCAGCACTGGCTGCCGTCGCAGCGGCAGAAGCTGCTGCTACTGCTGTCATTTGCCACAACCGAGGACACGCGAGAGCGGATGCGGTCGAGCGCGTTGCTGTTCGTGCGGCGTCGCGTCGTGTTACTGGTATTGTTGTTGTTGTTGTTGCTGCTGCTAACGATGGTTGTGTGGCCCGCGAGCGCCTTCCAGAGCTCTCGGAACTGCGAGTACGAGCGGTACGTGGTGAAGTGACGGTCGCTGCTGCTGCCGGTTGTCGCACTCGACATGAACGAGCTGCGCGTGGAGAGGCGCTCTGCTGCTGAAGACTGCAAAGGCACCGCCGACGCGCGCCGCGTGAGCTCGATCGCGAAGAACATCTTGCCGCCCGTGTTGTGGTACGACGGCACGCGCACCGCGTGCTCGCTCACCCAGCAGCTCATACTCCCTGACTCAACTGACTGCTGTTGTGGTTGCAGTGGAGGTCTCGTCTGCACGTGTGGTCGGCAGATTAGCGAATGGCGCTGGTAGTGGCGTGTGGTGATGCTACTGCTGCACTCTTATGGGCGAAGATCTTGAGTGCGGAGATGGCCAGCGGTCGTGGTCTGGGCGGACGCGATCCACTGGAGTCGGAGTCCAGCGGTGGAGCTAATAATACCCTGCGGTATTAATTTGGAGCGGCACTTGGTGTTCAGCCTGCGCTACTAATTGCGTTGTGGCGGCGTCTGCTGCTGCTGGCGAGTGCTCATTGCTCACTCTCACACACAGCATGGACGAGAGAGGAGGATGCTGCTTGCGAGAGGCGAAGAGGTCCGTTTGATGGCGCTGATGGCTGTTAGCTAACCGGCTTTAGCTTTGGGCCACGAGTGAGTCACAGAGAGCGCATCACGTACAGCATCACTAAAAACGTCAAGTGCTAACTGTTTGAACGGGGGTGGACTGTACACTGACAGGGCCAAAAAAATGGTGCCGCATTACCTCAAATTGCATAATTTCCATGTGCATAAAATCTCGGCTTTTGATTGCGAGATGGTCAAGCTTGTTTCAGTTCATCACGGTGCTCATAATATCTTCTTAACGCATACTGTGATTTAGCATAGCTGATTCGGATGCTTTTTTTGTGATGTCAACCCTACCCCTCCACTCGGTCGGTGTCAACGGACTTGGCGCTTTGCTCCGACTCCTTTTTTGCATGGAGCTCTTGGGAATGAACGAATGGTCTGGTTCTGTTCATCAAGCAACTCGCTCTTCTTCACGCCACGCCCCACAGGAAACGGATCTCTCCATACGAAAAGATCCAACGGAGCTCTTCATTCGCTTGCACACTTCTATGAGGCATTCCCATCGGCATCGTTGCCTTAGCAACCTGAACGCAAGCCAATCAGTCCTACATATAGAGCAGAACCTACTGCTGACGAGATGCATATTCGCGGAGGGCTGGCTCCAAGGCAATGAATAATCAAAAACTACAGATAACACCGTGCACTTTGCTTAATGCTACTAGCATGAGTTACAGCAGATTACTTGGTATTGTAGAAACAAATCCAGCATTGTATTAGGTTGTACACTCACACATAAAGAGCACGCCCCCGAAATCCAAGAGCTCTCCAGCTTTTTAGGTCCATGCCGAAGCAGCAGCAGGAGCCACTCGTTTCGATGGTCTAAGAGCGTCACGCTCCTACACAAAGTGCCTCATAACCACGAGCCTCTGGGTGAGTTGAGGAAGGCGTAGAGGCTGGGTAGTTAGCTTGGAAGACAAGATCACTGTCGCATCCGCGAGAGCCGTCGAGTAATATTTTGGTGAATACTCGCTCGCATGTAGAAGCCGCACAGACCAACGCGCGCATGCTGCTAGCAAAATCCGTTTTCGACGCACGCTCATGGGATATCATTTCCACATTCTGAAGTATAATGCCCAATTATTCATTTTCATTCGTGTCCCCGGGCTCTTTCTTCCTGGTATGCCTGGCTTCAAAGAAGAAGTGGAGCCACCTCTAGTCAGAGGAGCTCGCACTGAGCATTGCTCACTGTACCTCTTCAGCTTTAGCTTTAACTGATCTACTCGTGAGTGAGTGAGTGAGTGTGTGGACACGAACGTGCCGTGTGTGCCATTACCCACCAGCAAAGATTACGTACCCGTTAGTCTCATCAGCCATAAGGAGCCCTTCAAATTTTTCAAGACCAATGAGATCTTCAGCATTGAACGAATGGCTCCGCGAAAAGATCCGTTCGCTGGACGCAATTGAGCTCTTCGACCTGGAACTGCTCCTGGAAGCGCTCGATCAGTGGCCTGAACTGCTTCTCAATGGCCTCCTGGGTGTGCTCGGCCCACGGGTGGTCGCAGTTGCAGATCCATGGACTGCCAGAGTGAATATAGACAAACAATCCACGTTGCGTGTCAGCCAGTCATTTCGATATATTCTACAAGCTCTTCGTTGCATTGTTGTGTACCTACCTGTCAAAGCCCGAGCAGCTGCAGTTGGGTTTGGTGCAGCGGTAGGGCTTGGCGCTTGGGTCGTGGTCGACGTGCTTGTGCTTGCAGCGGCAGCGCAGGATCCACGCACCCTCGGCGACGACGTAGAAGAACGATTTGCATGCGCACTTGGCGGAGGTGCACGCGAACGCACGGAACGTGGCTTTGTTCTTGACGCGCGGGTCGGATGAACTGGACGGGTGCTCTTTGTAGCGATGTCCGCTGATTCAGACAGTGCAGAGCCCTGCGATGTTAGGAAATTGTATCCAAGCCCGGGCGATACAGACAAAGAGAAAGTGGGTTTGAGTCGTCGATGTACTTACCAGAGACAACGACTCTCCTCTCGGATCGGGATGCACTCGCGGTTGCACGTCCGGCACGACCACTTGACGACCAACTTCTTCAGGTTCTTGGCTTCTTGATCCTGCTCCTGCTGCTCTCTGGAAGAGACTCGCAAGCCTTCGTTATCTGGCGATGATCTCGTGGCGGTCGTAATTGGTTTAATACAGTTTGTGGCGGTGATCGTGGCTGTCACGGGGCGGAGCATCGCTGCAGGCATAGGTTTTGAATGCACATTGGACTCTTGACCCTGTCTCCGGCTGCTGCTTCCTTCAAAGATGACCAAAGTCTTCTGCTTGAGCTGGGCGATCGTCAGCTCCTTCTCCTCTTCTTCTCGTTCTTCTCCATGCTCTTCTCGCTGGTTACAGCTGCTGTCGCTCGAACAGCTACGGGACTGGGTTATGATCTCTCTCACCATTGTCTTGGAGCATTTCGACCGTACAATGCAGATGGATTCATGGCTTGCTGGGCTACTATCATTTGATTGGTGCTGGCTGGTCGCACGTCCGTGTACTTCCATCTGGGGTGCTGAAGCTTCTTCGTCAGCTTCATCATCATCTTGATGATCTGTCTCGGGTCGATCTTCCATTCTTTCGTCAGCCACATGCTGCTCCAGCTGCTGCTGGTGCTGGGGTAGGTCTTTGCCTCGCACTGCGCGGCGGCTGCGCTTCATCTTGCTCTTGAGCAGACTCAGCGCCTTGTTGCGCATCGCCACTACTTCTTGTTCATTGGCAATGCCATTTTGTGCGTCGCCCATTGCATTGGCGAGTCCTATGTTACTTTGCTTGGGAAGTTAAACTCAACCACTTGTCTATAACCAACTCACCTCACGCCTTTTCAAGATCCACCCCAACCTTGAACAGCCCTTTCCAGCTCAATAACTGATCCACTAGCTACCTGGTCACTCGCGTGCAGAGATGACCGGGCTTACAATCAACTCTCTGAGTCTCATCCTTATTATCGCCATTACCTTCGTCTCCACTCCACTTGCTGATGCGGTCCTGGTGTGCAACCCAGGCGCGTACTTTGACGGCGTCAAGTGCTCGCTCTGTCCCGGGGGTGCCTACGGAGCACGCCCAGGTCTCAGATCCCCTCAGTGCTCTGGGAAGTGCGCGGGCGGCTACTTTTGCCCCGAAGGCTCGGTCTCTGCGCGGCAGAACATGTGCGGCCGGTCGATCTACTACTGTCCGCCAGGCTCGGCTTCACGGAGGCTCGTGGGCGACGAGTACTACACAGTCGTGTCTCCTCAAATCGGCATCAACATTGCCAAGACGAGCAAGAAGAATGCCGCCTCAGAGCAGAAGATGTGTGAGCCAGGCTACTTCTGTCAGCTGGGCATCCGTTACCCGTGTCCGGAAGGAACGTACGGTGAGGTCTTCGGATTGACGAGCTCCGCGTGCTCTGGCGCGTGCCCGAAGGGCTTTTACTGTCCACTGGCGACTCCGCATCCAATTGCGTGTCCCCCTGGGACGTTCGGCGATGAGCTGGGACTCAAAGACTCGCGCTGCAGTGGACTGTGTCCAATGGGGTACTACTGGTGCGTAAGGCATCGATAATCGCATGTGGTCTTGGCATGTTCATAGACTCATATTCACCTCTGTGTGGAAGTGACTGTAGCGAAAGCGGCACTGTCGTGCCTACACCATGCCCAGCTGGCACGCTTGGGGACTCCATGGGACTGACCACGAAAGCGTGCTCTTCCCAGTGTACGCAGGACGGCCACACAGTATGCGCCCCGTCTCCATGTCCTAAAGGCTTCTTCTGTCCGCTCGCGACAGCTCAGGCAATTCCCTGTGGCTCCATCAACGTGTTCTGTCCGCTTGGAGCAAGGACGCCCACAGTTGTCTCCAGTGGTTATTACACCACGTGGACACCGAGTGCTGGTACTGATGCTGTGCAATGCAGTGGCTGCGATAGCGGCAGTAGTCCTCGTACTCTCGAAGATGCGTATCTTGAAGGCAACACCCTTGCCACACTCAACCAGATGACGCGAACAGCGCAGAAGCTCTGTGAGAAAGGCGCGTATTGTATTGGAGGTGTCAAGCGGCTCTGTCCTGCGGGCGTCTACGGAGCCAGCGAAGGGTTAGCGACCGCAGCGTGCAGCGCGCCGTGTCCTCCTGGACATTTCTGGTGAGTCCTGACTCGTTGTCTGGCAATTGAGGCTTGCTGAGTGATCGTCTTACCTGTTGCTTGACGCTTTGTCACAGCCCCATCGGCACTTCAGACTATCTCAAGTACCCGTGCGTCTCGAAGACCTCGTTCTGCCGCCAGAGCTCTGTGACCCCCACGCCCGTGGACTCAAACTACTACACCATACTGTCCGCGCCACCAGAAAACCTGCGCATCGACCAAGTCATCTGTCCGCTGGGCAGCTATTGCATCGGCGGCGTCGCGTACCAGTGTCCTCCTGGTACCTACGGGGGCGCAACGGGTTTGTCCACCTCGAAGTGCTCGGGTCGATGCCAGAATGGATACATCTGTCCAATTGGATCGACGCTCGCGACGCAATCGCCGTGTCCCGCGGGCTCGTATTCTCAGAACGGCATCAACTGCTCACCATGTGCGCCTGGATACTGGTGCGCTGCTGGGTCTCCGAGTCGCACGCAGAACGAATGTGGTTCAGATAGTAGCTACTGTCCACTTGGCTCGTCATCGGCACTGTCCGTTCAGAATGGACAGTATGCGGTTGGACAACAGGCCACCACCCACAGTTCACAGGCGGTCTGTGTCGTTCGCAATGTCAAGCACCTCCCGCAATGCCCCACGCGCACAGTGGGGGCAAACAGCGGCCTCTAAGCAAAGAAAACATATCCATATCACACACTTACATGGCTCAAGCACAATGCTAGCAGACCCACAACCAATGTAACCCAAAGTGAAGAGCTGCTGCTGTAGTTGTTGCCGCACTGCATTGCGATTTGCTGTATAAATGAAGCGTCACACGTGGTGCGATTAGAAGCTCTTGTACGTGGCGATCTGAGGCATGATTCTCCACGTCGTGTACTGCAAACACACAAACGAACAAACAAACAAACAGCATTTAGTGTCAGCACTGAATCATCATGTATACTCAGAAACTCATGACAATATACCTGCTTCAACTCTTCAATGAATGCCGCCGAGGGCTTCTCGACCGAGTTTGGCACGAGCCCCAGGTCCGCCTTCTCGATCTCGCCGATGTAGAACTGCTTGAGGTACCGGAAAGACTGGCGGCTAGAGTGGTAGATCTCAAACATGACGGTGCAGTCGACGTTCACGGCCTGTTCGGGGATGATCACGGACCCGCCCGGGTGCTCAGGCAGCCACCGCGTGACGTCAAAGACCATGCCGAGCATCACGAGCCACACTTCGCCGTGGGTGTTGCGGCGTACCACTTCCTCCCAGCGGATCGCGTCTTTGCGCACGCGGGTCTCGAACTCGCCCAATCGCTGCTTGCACACGTCCTGCAGGCCGATACAGCCGAGTTTCGTGGCCGCCGTGAGCAGCTCTTCAGCATACGACGGGTCGAACTGGAACTCGGAGCCGTCGTTCCGCGCCTCGTGCTCGAGGTACAGCAGCACGCGATCGAACGTCAGGCAGTCGACGTCCACCTCGATGGTCGTGGAAGAGTCCTTGTGCACGCCCCTGCCAGACAGCACAGCCGAAGAGAGCTTGATGCACGGGAAGAGCAGCTTCTTCTTCACGGGGAATTCCTCCTCGTCGCTCGTAAGCACGGTCACGACGTCCGAGCGCATCGACGCGAGGCTACCGCTTGTAGCAAATGGAGCGGCCCTTGCGTTCTCCAGCTGAAAGAACTCGTCGTTGTCCGCGCTGTCCGCCGACACAAACACCTGCGTCTCGTCGTCGACGACCCCGCGGAACGAGTCGGGCATCGTGAAGTCCGTCTCGCTCTCGTCCTCGGCGTCGATCTCTAGCACGCGCACGAAGTAGTTCCGTCTGTCCTTGAACCGGAGCACAAGACGCTCGTTCTCGGTCAAGATGCGCTGCCACGTGTACTTGGCGAACGCAGTCGCGAACTCGTTGGCGTCCGTCACGACCTTAGTGACCAGAGGCTTCGGTTTAGTATCAGCAGTATCGTCACCATCATCATCATCTTCGTCATCACTCGCTGTAGCTGGCTTGAGTGGGCGGATCTCGATGGCGATCGCGTTGATCGTTGGCACGCGCTCCTGGAAGAGTGTCCAGCTCTCCACCTGACCCACGCAGAGCTCCAGGTTGATTATCTGCACCTCTGAGAGCGCGACGTGACCGCGCGCCACCAGCGCATGCGCGCGCACGGGCACCACGAACTGCGCATGTAGTCGCGGGTAAATGAATTCCACACGGCTGCTGCTACTGCCATTATCGCTTGTTGCTGCATCGTCTTGTAATAAAGTCGGGAAGTCGTCCGGGTGTAACAGTGCGCAGTGCCGGAGCGCGTGCAGGTCGACGCCCACGATGTCCTCGAGCGCCATCACGCGCAGCGTCTGCGAGTACGTGCGCAGCACCTCGCCCTCCTGCAGTTTCTGCTTGAGACGCAGCGCCGCCGTGATCGCCGGCGCGCGGATCTCGCCCGCCTGGTTGTTGTTCGCTGTCCACGGCATCTTGCGTGTTCTTGACGTTTGGCTCTGAGACGAAAGTGTCAAAAGGGTTTTGGTGGTGTGGTGCTGATACTTTAGTATCAACAGTGGGAAATGTTAATGAGCAGTTTGGTATCGCTCGACCCAAATGCTCGAGTGCGCTCAAAAGGGGACAATGCATGAGAAGGCGAAGAAGAACTGCAATCGTGTTTCTATGGTCGACTTTTTTACGCATCGTTATCGACACTTACAGACAGACCTGGAGGAGTGAGTGACGACAAAAAACATGACTGACTGACTGAAGAGGCTAGATAGTGGAAGCTTAGAGCAGCACGCAACAGTTAGAGGATGCGGTTACCCAGCGCCGACGAGATGAGCAGCAGCGCCATGTCCACCGTGAGCTGCGCGCCCGTGCCCGGCGAGAGCGTTGGGTTCACTTCGACCATGTCCAGACCGCAGAGCAGGTTCGTCTCGGCTGCGGCTTCCGCGACGTAGTGCGCCTCTCTCCAAGTCAGACCGCCGCGCACCTTCGTGCCCGTGGACGGGGCCAGCAGCGGGTCGACAGCGTCAATATCGTAGCTCATGTGCAGCGGGCGCTCCTGCTTACCGCAGAGGTGGTCGAGCGCCATCTCCATCGTCTTGCCGATGCCATAGCGGTCCACCTCCTGCATGCTGAACGCCTTGATGCCGAGGTCGTGGATGATGCGGCGCTCGCCGGCATCGACGTCGCGTAGACCGATGTACACGAGCTGGTCCGGGTTCATGGTTGGTCCGTTCGCGAGCCACTCGAGGCCCGGGATCTTGGACGTGTCGACCAGTCCTTTCATGAGGAACGAGATCGGCATGCCGTGCATGTTGCCCGAGCCCGAGCACTCTGGGGTGTTGATGTCCGCGTGCGCGTCGACCCAGATCACACCGGCGTCTGGGTGTACCGAGAGCAGACCAGCGAGCGAGCCAGCGCCGATCGTGTGGTCGCCACCGAGCACCAAGCAGAACTTGCCCTCGCTAGCCTTCTGCTCGTAGATCTCCTTGATCTGGCGCAAACCGTTGCCGACTGAGATAGAACAATTAATTGCATTGCAAGTTAGCACTCTGTCGAGCGTAAATGTATGCCACGAGTGGATGAAATGAGATAACGCACCTGGGAAGCTGTGCTTGGCGCGGCCGTAGCGAGGGTCGAGCACTGGGTCGTTCTTGCTCGGTGGCACGAACGCGAGGTTGCCTGTCTCTTCAACTGACCAGCCCAAGTCCACAAGCACCTTGTGCAAACCTACAGAAGAAGAAGAAGCAAAGACGATGTTAGACATTTTGTACTCTTTGAGCAGCGCGTATTATCTATCAGCCAGCCACGTACCAGCTTCGCGCAACTGGTCTGGGCCAGTGTCCGTTCCGAGCAGAGGCTGTCCGTCTACAAAGGCAAAAGCAAGCAGCACACAGTCAGTTTACATTGCATTGCATCGCATCGCATCATATACCACACACATAGCCAAAAAGAGCACACAGGCATAGTACAGTACGTACAGGTCATTGGCGCGCCGATCACCGCGACGGTCTGCGGGAGCTGCAGGTGCTTGTTGTGGATGTCGCCAGGGTGGCGCTGCGGACGCACCTCGTCCCACGAGCGCGTCGGCGTGGAGCTGATGAAGCGCTGGCTGGTGGCGCCAGTAGCAGCAGTGGCGCGGGCGGCGTGGCGCTGCGCGAGCGACTTGACGAGCGTCGAGGACATGGCGATGGGAGGCTTGAGTGTGTGGCGGGCAGCGGCTTGCGTCCGAGCGAGCGAATCTGTAAATGAACGATGAAATGAGCTGCTGGTTCGTTCACTCGCTCGGTTCGTTGCTTGTGTGTGAATGGAAGAGTGAATATCAGTCGCCTCTCTCGTCGGTATTGTCGCATGTAAATCGTTGTCTTATTCTGTCTAGTGCGGTACAAGTCAAGTTAAACCAGGTTTTGTGGTGAAAGGGTGGTACGCAGTCGAATATTTCAGGATTAGATTCTTGTTTTGAGAGCAAAGCAATAGAAATAGGCGCAATAAAATATCAACACGAGAAATTATACTTTCGTGACTAGAAAGCCGCTTCATTGTGAGACGAAGCCAACGGTGACGCATAATTAATCGAAGTTGTTGCTGTTGATCTGCAAGCCTTGGAGATGTTCGCTGTTACGCTATGTATTGCACAAAAGGATGCAGCATGCTATATTTTATCCACGTGACGGTCTTGACGAATGCCATCCTATCGAACTGTTTGCGGATTCCTTCCAGCTGAGCGGCTACTTTACTGCAGAGCTCCTGGTGCACTGGTTTGGCTCATTTATTTTTACTTAAGCGGCCATGCAGCTGGACAATACCAACACCAACACCAATTGGGTGGACGGCGTGCAACAGCATCAAGCCTTTCTGATCATGCCCACCCGCTCTCTCTCTCTCTCTCTCTCTCTCTCTCTCTCTCTGTCGGGTCAACCACCACGCCACCTTTCCCAAACTGTCAACCTGTCCGCCATACAAAACCCCAATGTGTCCACTTGGAGGGTCAAGTGGATCGGCAGTACCGTCGACAACATCAACCTGCTGCTAACAGAAAAAGGTCGGTTTATGAGAGACTTTATGAGAGACTTTATGAGAGACTTCCGGGTCCCTTTTTCTGCCAAGTGACGCACTCGCTTCAATGGCTCTCGCTGAATCTCATTCGCACTCCTTCGATACAAGTACACGTCATTCATCATGCCCAGGCTTACGCTTTCTGTGTGTGTGTTGCTGCACCTGTGCATACCCGACTGGATTGAATGGCTGATCTTCAACCACTCGTTGCGTACTCCTTGTGCTGCTTCTTGCCTTTCTTCTTCTGGCTGTGGTTGAGCGCGGATGCGACCAGGAACCCGCCCTCCTCCAGCGTCTCGCGCGCCGCTGTGCTGATGTGCTTGAACCGGTCAGGCCCGAGCAGGATGCCACCAAACCAGCGCGTGACTACAACCGCGACGTTCTCGGCCTTGGTGAGCTCCAGCAAGTGCGAGAGCTTGCTGCCGGCGGCGTCCTCACCGTCCTCGTCGTTGTCCTTTATGATGAAGTCCCCGACGATCCGGTACGCGAGCATGTTGTGGATTGCGCGCTCGATCTTGCGGTCGTCCAGCAGGATCGCGAGGAACGACCGCACGTCCTCGACGCAGTGCACGGGACACGCGTGGCCCTGGAATGTGCTCTTGCGGTCCGTGAACGGCCGTCCGTGGAAGATCAGCGGCGCGAGGCGGGCTTCGCGTTCCGGATCGCGCACCGCCTGCGCTGTGCGCACGCGCGGCCGCAGCGTCTGTGGGTCCGAGACGAAGGACATTGTCGTACCGACAACAGCGTCTGTCTGGTCCGATTTGTCGTGTTCATTAGGCTTTTGCTGCGACTGTGAATCGCTCGAGTCGTTGTCATTGATAGAGAGTGCTGACAGGTCGACATCGCTGTTCGCGTAAAGTTCGCGCACGCTCTCCACCCATTCATACAGACACACTTGGCCGTTCGAGCGCTGGAACACTGTGTTCTGCAGACAGACAGACATAGAGAAGAAGCATGAACATTAGAGACTTTGGGTCAGGTGCCGTAGAAGCAGACACACAAAAGCAAGCAAGATGACTCACGAGATCCTCGATGATCTGCGAGCGTTGGGCGTTCGTGAGTCCGAACGACTCGTACACTTCGGCGATCGGCGCGTCGGATGTCGGGTACCCGAGCGGCAGGTGCACCAGCAGCTGAATCGTGTGCGCGCCTGGGATCGAGACGGTGAAGCAGCGCACGCCGTGCGCGTCGTCAAAGTTATCCTTGAACTTGAAGTCGTCTTCATAAATGGACTGTCATTGTAGATCATGAGATGCATAATTGTGTCAATCAATCGTGTGTGGCGTGTGATGGTTGGAATGGAAAGCGTAGGACGTACCTGCAGCACCTCAAGTTCCTCCGCCTACGCACACATACATAGATCAGCAGCATTAGTGCCTTCGTCGTGCGCTTACAGCTACGCATCGGTGGATACTCAATGGACGAACTGTACCTGTAGCTCCGCGTTGAGCTCTCGTGCATCCGCCATGTCGGATTTGTGTGTGAAAATGCCAAGTGTGAGTGAGCAGCTTCAGAACTTTGCTATCTATTTTCAACCAGTCATATGACGAATTGCACATTTACAAATGATTTCAGCCAATGAAACGATCGTATAGGTTTGTTTGGTCATTGCCAATTTGCTCATTTGTCATTTTGACTGTCAATGACAATCATGCAGGAGGGCAACGAAGCGCAGTCGAGCGAGCTGCCTGGCGGCGGCCGTGAGAACGAGAAGAAGCGTGCGCTGCTGGCGGGGGCGAACGCTGAGAGTGACGCGTTCCTGCTCAAGAAGCAGCGCAAGAAGGACAAGCACGCGGCCATGGAAACCGGCGACTGGGAGCGCTGCATGTTCAAGCTCGTACGCAAGAACCGCTTCTGCAACATGGAGAGGTACGCACGCACACGTACCCGCTGCACATTGAGCTCTTCGCCTTGATCCGCGGTGGTGTGTAGTAACTATATGTGCGTGTGTGCTATGTGTCATGCAGAATTAACGGTGCGCTCTATTGCGGCAACCACTTGCCTGCGGACGCGAATGTGTCGAGCAAAAAAGCGCAAAAGTTCAAAGCTGGCTTCCGCAAGCGCGTGCCGTGTCCCGTGGACAAGCGCCACACAGTGTACGAGTACGACCTGGAGAAGCACGTGCTCGTGTGCAACAAGGTGAAGGACGCGAACGCGATGAAGCTGCTACCATACTACACTGAGAACATCAACTCTGGTACGCACTGCGCCAACGACACTAGTGAGAAGTCGACGAGTGCTGATGCTGCTGCGGAGGGCGATGAGGAGCCAAAGAAAGAAGACGCAGAGTCAAGTAAGGTGGATGGAGAAGAACAAGAGCATACCAGACTCACTTTGAAAGAGGAGCAGGGGCTTATCAACAAGCTGGTACGCCAATGCATCATTGAGCTGTGCTTGATTATCATCACTGATGTTTAACGAGTGTGTTTTGCTCACTTTCTTAGCTGGCGATTGATTTTGCGGACCTTGTATGTCGCATCCACGCTGCGTATGACAAGTGCGTGGGTGAGATCCCATTGCAGAAGCTCACGCACAAATACTGCAATGCTCTGTACGCCGAGAAGAAAGACGCCGGCGCGGCGAAGAATATCCTGCGCCACATTGAGCAGCAGGCGTCGATCCTCGGACACATGGAGCGCACCAAGCTGCTGGACGAAGCCTCGACGTTCATTGAGCTCGGAGCTGGACGTGGGATGCTGTCGTTTGCACTGGCGCAGAGCTTCAAGGACAGCGTGTACGTGCTCATCGACCGCGCGCACACCCGCGGCAAAGCAGATCGCTTCATTGAGAGCTTGGAATCCTCTGGCGAGGCGCAAGCGAACAAGAAGAAGCAAGTGCTGCGCGCGAAGATCGACATCCGCCACTTGAACTTTGCCGGAATGCAAGAAGTGGTAGAGAAACCCGTTGTGTGCATGTCCAAGCACTTGTGCGGCGTCGCCACCGATCTGTCCTTGCGTGCAATCACACAGACGCTGCCACGCGGCGCCGCTGCCGACAAAGAACCAGCAGCTGCCACCGTTGCCTCAAACTCGGTGAGCCCATATTTCCAGGGCCTCGCTGTGGCGCTTTGCTGCCACCACGTGTGCACGTGGGAAGACTACGTGAACCCAGAGTTCTTCGCGCAGCAAGGGCTCCAGGACCATGAGTTCCAGTTGCTCACGAGTATGACGTCGTGGGCGACCTGCGGCATGGGCCTTGAGGGCGATGCCGTCGCACACATTCTCGGCATCAGGTACGGTAAAGCAGCTTTTGTGTGGCTGTGTGAATGCTAATGTGTGGACTCGAAGAGCTGACTTGGTTTGCGTGTGTGTGTACTGACGGCTGTACAGCAAAGCGGATCGCGTGGTTCTCGGCCGCAAGTGCAAGCGCATTCTGGACGTCGGCCGCGCTGCGTATCTCGAGAGCTTCCAGCTGCAGACGCAGCTCGTGCACTACTGCGAGGAAGCCGACAGCATCGAGAACTGCCTGTTGCTTGCGTGGCGATAGATAGAAGCAGAACGTCGACGGCAAAGCTATACGTTGTACGACACAAGAGACGTCCCAATCTCTCCCATTAGATCCGTTGTGAACCGCTTGCATCATCAATCTCTGCAATGGAACATGAACCCATGTCTGGCCGTCCGTTTGTCATTGGGTCCAGTTTTTGATTGGTGTCCCACAGTGTGGCCCACACTGTCGACCCACACTAGACTCAGCTCTGAGTCGCACCTATCATGACCCAATTGCGTCATCAGTCCACGGAACCGGGAGCTGTGCAAACGCCCAAGCAGAAAAAAACTGCTCGCTCATTCACTTCGCAATCTGCCGCCAGACACGCGCACCTCGCTCCCTCCCAGCCCCATCAGCTCCTGCACCAGCACCCAATACACACGCCACGATGACCGACAACACCAGTAGCAGCGCTGCCGCCTTCCGCCAGGAGCATGACACCATGGGTGTCGTCAACGTGCCGATCAACGCGCTCTACACAGCGCAGACGCAGCGCGCAGTGGACAACTTTCCCTTCGGCCACCCGTTCACGCCGCGCCTGATCACGTCCATGGCGCAGCTCAAGAAGGCGTGCGCGACCGCAAACAACGAGCTTGGACTCCTCGACGCAGACATGATGCACGCGATCCACGGCGCGGTGGACACGATCGTGAACGACTACGAGAGCTACAAGGACCAGTTCCCGATCTCGATTTTCCAGACCGGCAGCGGCACGAGCACCAACATGAATCTGAACGAAGTCATCGCGACGCTCGCTACCAGGTATGTGTACTGTTGTGCTGTATATGTATCCATACGGGTCTATGTGAAAGATGCTAAGGTTGTTGCTGTGTATACGTCTTGTAGAAAACTGGAGAAGAAGGTGCACCCGAACGACCACGTGAATATGTCGCAGTCCTCGAACGACGTCATGCCGACGTCGATCAGCGTTGCCGCGTACGTGGAGGCGAGCGAGTCGTTGCTCCCTGCGATGGAACACCTCGTGGCGGTGATCAACGCCAAGGCGAAGACCGTCGAGCGCGTCGTGATCACGGGCCGCACGCACCTCATGGACGCGATGCCAGTGACGCTCGCGCAGGAGCTCGGCGGCTGGTCGTCGCAGATCTCGAAGAACATCGCGCGCGTCAAGTCTGCGCTCGAGCGCGTGCGCTTGCTCGCGATCGGCGGCACGGCGGTCGGCACGGGCATCAATGCGCACCCTCAGTTCGGCTCGAAAGTATGCACGATCCTCTCGAGCCAGCTCCACGCGCCGTTCGAGCAGAACGACAACCTCTTCGAAGCGCTGAGCGCGCCAGATTCAATCGTTGAGCTCAGTGCGCAGCTCAAGGTGCTTGCGGTAAGCCTCATGAAGATCTCGAACGATCTGCGCTGGATGAACTCGGGTCCGATCGCTGGCTTGGGCGAGATCGTGCTCCCGGCGCTGCAGCCTGGCTCGAGCATCATGCCGGGCAAGATCAACCCTGTGATCCCAGAGTCGGTCACGATGGTGTGTGCGCAGGTCATGGGAAACGACATCACGGCGACGATCGCGGGCCAGTCGGGCTCGTTTCAGCTCAATGTGATGCTCCCGGTGCTCGCCAACAGCGTACTGCAGTCGCTCTTTTTGCTCTCGCACGCGTGCCGCCTGCTCGCGGACAAGGCGATCTCGGGCTTTGCGGTGAACGAAGAGCGCATTTCGGAGCTCGTGGGCAAGAACCCGATCCTCGTGACCGCACTGAACCCAATTGTGGGCTACGAGATTGGCGCCAAGATCGCCAAGACCGCATACAAGGAGGGACGATCCGTGAAGGACGTAGCGATGGAGTTCACGAACCTGTCGGCTTCTGAGCTGGACAAGCACTTGGACCCGCTCAAACTCACGTCCGGCGGCATCGCGGACAAGTAAGCGACCAAGCCAGCAAAGTTCATTCATCTTGTCTGCATATTGCTAGTATTGCGATAGGAAAATCATCAACGCTTAGTGTCCATTCATCGAGCCCATCCATAACGTTCATTCAGGTTTCCATTGAGCTCAGATATGTTTGCTCAACCTTTTCAGCCTTTTCAGCTTCAATGATGACCAACACTCTGACTGGTGACGCGCTGTGTCCGTTTTCGTACCTAGACAAACAATAAAGGTATATATGTAAAGCACTTTTCGTACTTAACAGAGTCTTCACAGTAAATCTTTCAAATTGCGAGCTCTTGGCGATGATAATGGAAAAAAAGCGCAGCAAATAACAACAGCAAGCATGGGCAAATCGGACGGCGCATCGTTGGCGCATGCAGGCGGCGCGTCGAGCAAACCCAAGAGCTCCTCGTCATCTGCATCTGCGCTTGCGAAGGCCAATGGATCGAGCGCGTTCTCCAGCAGCATCGGCAGCAACTCGGGCGGCGCAGGAGGCGGCAACAGCGCCATGATCGGCAGCGAAGCCGCGCTCAAGCTCAAGAACCTCAAGGGCATCCACGAGGACGACGGCGACAACGACGAGAGCGACGATGCGGAGCTGCTACCCATGGACGCGCAAATGATGAAGTTCATCCTCGATTCTATGGGCGCGGAGAAGCACGACCCGCGCGTCGTCAACCAGCTGCAGGAGTTTGTGCACCGTACGTGTTGGTCGATGTGGGCTTTTCATTAGCCAATTGCGATACAGATGGACGAATCGCTTCACAGGTCTATTTACTTGTACTCTATTCTGTACCCCTCTATGTATTGCACTCACAGGCTACGTGACCGAGATCCTGCTGGACGCACAAGAGTACTCGCTGTACGCAGAGAAGCAGGTTGGTTATGTGTGCATGTGGTTCTTGTCAACACGCCCTACTCGAGACAATAGTTTACTGACAATGGTATGGAAATGTGTGCGTAGACTCTTGATGCAGACGACATTCGCCTCGCGATCGCATCGCGACTTAACCATCACTACGCGCAGCTGCCGTCTCGAGAGGTACGACACGGCCATGAGCCTGAAGCCTCTTCTGCTTCCTAGAGCTCCTGCCTTGTATGAATCATTTGATTGAAATATACTGTCTGTTGTGTAATGGTAGTTGACGATGGAGCTCGCGGAGAAGCGCAACAGCATCCCGCTTCCGCCAATTTCGAACGAGTACGGCGTACGCCTCCCGCCGCTTCAGTACCAGCTGGTGACCCAAGAGAGTGACCATCAAGACCCCGTACGTCGTTATTATGTATCCATCTGTCTGTGCGTGCTCGTGTGGCTGACAAATTCATTTGCATTTGATTTTTCTATGCAGAAGCTGGCGAATGCGAGCCGAGACGATATCTTCACTGAGTCGGAGGGTCTGGCGATGGACGACGGCGCGATGGTGGCTCGACCGCCGCTGCACCCCGGTGAGGGCTCTCGGAATAAGCGCGTCGCGCGCAACCAGATCCCTATCCACTTCAACCAGCGATAAGAAATATGCATACGGATGGCAAGCCACCACAAAAAATGAATAGGACGAGTGACCAAAAAATACTACACCGGCACTATCATCGTCTTTGCTGTCACTTGTGAATTTGGTCATGCATGCATGTATGTCTTCGATAATTGGCTAGGCGCTCAAAGTGAACAGGCGCGCACTGACCCATTTCTGGAGAGCCCTCTCGCCAACTATCATCTTCGTTATTCCCCTTCTTCGTTGGGCCCATCATCTCGCGGAGCTTGCGAATAATAAGGATAGGCGACTGGGGTGCCAGTCAAACCACCAGTCAGCCATGTGGGCATTCGAGCCCGCGCGTCCACTCAAGGTTGGTGTTCAACTGTTTGCTGGCTTTGCATTGCTCCGTACCACCATTTCTCACTACCTGACACTCTTGAACAGACCTTCCATGTCGATCTGGAGCTCCTTGCGACGGCGTTCAAGCCAAGCGACGCGTTCGTGCACGCCGCGTCGCTGAACCAGATCGAAGTCGTCAAGAAATGGTCGGTGAGCCATTTTCAGTCTTTTTTTGCCGAAGCTGAGCTACGGATTGTACTGAGCTGTGTGTGTTTCTATTATGCTTCAAAATTATGTGGCAGGATCGCTCGGAGCCACGATGTCAACGAGCCTGACACGGAAGGCAACCGCGCGCTCTGCGTGGCGGCGCAGAACCAGTGCTTGGAGGTGCTCGAGCTGCTCGTGGCGAATGGTGCTGACGTGAACCTGCGCCAACGAGATGTAGACCAATAGCTCGTCGCACACTTGCATTCAGAGACAAACCTGAGTTTAACTGGGTTGACGTGTAGCATCTGCCACGTGCGTGCGTTGTGCAATAGGGAAAATCGGCGCTGCATGTCGCCTGCATGTGGGGGCGGTTAGAGGCTGCCGAGTTCCTGCTGGTGCGAAATGCGAGCTCTCAATCTCGAGACAGCGGTGTACGTACGATGAACGAGTGTCTACCTACCACCATGCCTCCGTTACCACAACACGGTTATGGATCTGCTAACAACTGTTACTGATGCTCTCATATGGCAGGGCCAAATGCCTCTGCATGCGGCGTGCCGGAACGGACACGGACGGCTCGTGCGACTTCTGCTAAGCGTCGGAGTCGACCCTTTCATCGCCGACGAGTGTAGCTCGACGCCGTTTGACCTCGCGCGAGACTGGCAACGACTCGAGATTCAAGAAATGCTGCGAGGTGTGTGTGTATGTGTGCGAGAGAGAGAGAGAGAGAGAGAGAGAGAGAGAGAGAGAGAGTTGAGAGGTCGCTTTGCTATTGTTTTGCAATATCTGACTGGAGATGTTGTGTTCTTACTCTGTGTTTTGAGCTTTTCAGAGTACCAGACGACAGAGTTTCGCGCTACGGTTACGGCTCGAGTCGCGCTTCTCGCGAGGCGCATCTCAGGCCATACGGAGATCCCAGCATCCGTGTACGAGGTGGTGCTCGAATTTCTCTGCTAATCTGATGAGGAGATCAGCATTCGGAGCTCTGATGAGAATTGAACGGAATCGACATCATCATAATTGGCAGAGATCGTAAAATAGGAATCGGTGAAAATGCCTATTTTAGGATGAATGCAATCATTTTTCACCTGAATCCAGTCACCATTTTCACAACTGACAAGACACGATGATGGCGATGCGCAAGTGCCGCCTCGCGACGCGGCGCGCGTTCTCGTCCCGCTCCGGTGGCTCGGACGCCTCTCCTCTACTGGAGTCCGGGCTTTCGCACTTGCTCAGCTCGCTGCAGCGGGCGTTCGAGCGTCGCCACGTGCTCACATCGTACCAGGAGAAGCAGGTGTTCCCGCCGCTGCCGCTGCGTGGACCGATGGATCTGCTCGCCTTCCTGCAGCTGCAGATGCCCCAGAAGACCGAGATCGACCTGCACGAGTTCCTTGAAGGAGCTACTTTTGCCAGTAGAACGCAGCTCATGGCCGCGAACTCGACCGAGTTTGCGCTCTTTGCAGCAGAGAAGCAGAAGAAGAGCCTGCAAGAAGCCCAGGAGCAAGACCAGGAACAGCTAGAGACGGTGGCCGAGCTGCCAGTCTCCAAAACCGCTGAGCAACTGGAGGCGATGTGCAGTCCCCACATGTATAACGGTCTGATTGAGGCGTCCAGCCGCACGCTGCAGAACAAGAACCTGATCATCAACATCCAGGAGATGACCGTCGACAAGATCTTTGTCGCGCGCGTCGACTACAGCCAGTTCACGGAGCAGGACTACGAGCAGATGCTCGATGGGGACAAGTCGCTCACGCGTGCGCGCTCGGAAGGTGCGACGATCGAGCATCTGGCGATCGAAGTGAACGCCCAGACCACGGAGGTGCACAAGATGACGCTCGTGGGCGAAGAGGAGGCGCTCGTGGAGCAGCAGAACTTTCGGAGATGGCTCTTCGAGTCGCGCGTGACCACCCCCGATCAGCTTGAGTGGCGCATCCTCGCAGCCCACGGCATCAACAACAGTGCGCGCGAGATCGCGCCGCGCAAGTACCTGAAGGAGGGAGAGAAGAAGACAGACGCGCCAGAGGAGACTGACGTGAGAGAGCCAAATTAATGGAAAGGATGGGAATAATGGCATGACCAAGGTTTGTTCCCTCTTGATGCACGCTGAGCGGCTTGCGGCTTCCAAATTCTCCATGGATGATACCAATCCGAAGTAGAACGCTTTTAGATTCTGCTTACTATGCTCTCAGGTAAATTTAGCAGAGTGTGCGGATCAGCAGCAAAGCCAGGCAATCCTGTCGAGTTCCATTTGTCATCGTCAGCAGTTCTTCTCGGTTCACGAGGGTGATTTGCGCCTTTACCAGGTTCCAGCAAGGATGCCGCTGTCTCGAGCGACCTCAATGACGTCGCTGCTTCAAGTGGATCTAGCGTCGCTCAGTCCCGATGTCGTCGTGGTACGCGCACATTTTTGCAATACCGGCATTGCACACAGCAATGGTACTGACGATTCTCTCTGTGCACCAACACAGCAATACTCAAGCAAGGTCGTCCACCTCCAGCCTCCGCGAGCCATCTCCCAGGTACAAACTGCACATTCGTTTACCTTTTCTTTCACAGCCGGATGCGCATCCGAACTTTTGACGGTCGATCTTGCGCAGGAAAAACTCCAGATGCTCTTCATTCTCTCGCAGAAGCTGCTCAGGTACAAAAGTTCTTGTATTTGAGCTCCTCATTCCGCCGATAGCTGGGTAATAACAAGGATTGGTGATGCAGGTGGTTCCTGGAGGAGCGGTCCGAGCTTGAGCGCGTGAACCACCGTGCGTGCGTGCACTTGGCGTGGGTGTAACTTGTATCGAAGCGAGAGTGTGAGTGATAGCATATGCTATGATTGTTGCTGCGTGTAGGACTCGAGCAGGAGCTCCTGGATGTGTTGGAGAGCGCCAAGACCGATGCGAAACTGGAGGCTCCACTCCGGCACCATGACAGCACTCATGATTCTGTTGAAGCTCCTGCCATTCAGGGCGACTCAGCAGCGCCTAGTGAGGATGCACAGCTCGACCATCCTGAGGTTTCACAGCCAACTGATGAAGCTGCCGCCTCTCGAGCTAATGTCTACGCAACAGAGGAGACCAACGAACAACCTGGACACCCTCATGCTTTATCATCCGCAGCAGCAGAAGAAGACGAGGAAGAACTCCAGTCTGAGCTTCCGGGGCTAGAGTCTTCTTCTGAGAGCGAAGACGAAGGCGACGATGAAAGTGAGGATGAGCACCCATCGGAGGCTCCAGCTCCGGCGTGGCAGATCTTTCCCGAAGACAGGAACCAGCTGTACATCGCCACGAAAGAGCCCGAGCCGAAGAAGAAGAGGATGATGAAAGATGCAAAGCGCCATCAAGCAGAAGAGGAGGGACTGGAGAGCGTCGAGATCGCGTTGTACACACCGTTGCCTCAGCTTGCAGTTTTCGTTGAGCCTCCGGGGCTACGATCGCCGCTGGAAGTGTACCACGAAGTCCACTATTCGGTCATCCGGCTGCAGAAATTCACGCGAGGCTACTTGGTAAGCGCACTGACTGCGTCTCTCAATGCTTGATATGCTAAAATCACGGAGGAAGAAGACTCACCTTTCTTGCCCGTTGCCACTTTGTTCTTTGTGCTGCAGACCAGAAGACGGTTCTTCCGCATGCTCGAAGAGCTCGTGATGAAATGCTGACCCTTGGTTTCAACCCATCAATCAATGGTCTCTCTCTGTCTCTCTTACTACGGGGGTGTCATCTATCCCCAGGGACAAAATCAAGACTTGGAGACACAGCCAGCAAATGACGAGCATGAACACGTGACCCATCGCTAATGCGTGAAAACGAGAAGCCCCCAAACCCCAAACCCCATCACCACCACCATCTCACCATAGAAACCAACAATCGCATCCGAGAGTACTCTGAACAACATCAGCAGATGTCAAAACAAATATGAACACCAGCCAGCCCAGCACAACCCACGCACGCACGCACGCGCTTCCTTCTTCAGTCAGTCGCCCTCCTCCCCTCATTTTGTGCGTGCGCTTGCTCATGCCGGCGCGTGCGGTTGGTCTTCCGTCCATTCCATCCGTCCATCTACCCGCCTGCCTCTGATTTCCAGCTATTCACACTCACGCACGCCCTCTCTTTCCCCCAGTTCCTCTCATGCTCCTCCTGCCCGCAGACCAGATCTCTGTTTGCCTGTCTGTCTGTCTTACTGCCCGCGTCGGTCCAGCCGCACTTCAATCACGCGGCCGTTCACCTCTGCCCGGTCGTAGAGTTCTAGCAACAAGAAAAAACAATCAATTAGTATCAGGAGGAGCTGTCCGAGTCCTGAAACCATGGTGAACCTAGGGCGTACCGATCGCCTGCCATGCGTCCTGCGCGTTGAAGAAGCGCACGATACCAAACCCGCGCGACCTGCCGTCTGGGTACTGCGGGATTTCGGTGCGCTCGACGTCGCCGACGGTCTGGAAAAGCTCTCGCAGACTCTCCCAATGGGTGTCCCACGGCAACTACCAAGACACAAGACAAGGACCAGTTAATGATCCACACGTGGGCATTGCAGTGTTAGTAACTGATTCCAAATCAATTTCAAGTCTTGGCCCAGGCAGATCAGACTCACATTGCCGATGTATATCTGACGCCCATCGACACCACCAACTCCTGCTGGCGGGTACTGCGGCATATGCTGGAACTGGTGATGCAGCGGCGGCGGCGGGTACTGCGGCTGGTGGTGGTGAGGGTGGTGCACAGGTGGAGGTGGGTAGTACGGCATGTTGTGGGGCACAAACTGACCGCCATTGCCTCCTCCATTGCCATTGCGACCGAGCACACGATTCTTGATCATGGAGATGCTGCCGCCCTCGGGCTCGCGGTCCTCGCGCACAAAGATCAGTCGCCCCTCGAGCTCCGTGTTGGTGAGCAGATGGATCGCCTCACGCGCTTCATGCGGCGTGGCGTACTCGACCAGTCCGCAGCCCTTCGAGCGTCCATTCGGTTCTTCCAGAACTACATGAACCAATTGATACCATAACTCGTTAAGTCTATGGCGCGCGAAGAGCTACACTGCAATGTCCGTAATAGACGTACCGTCAGCGTGGACGACGTTGCCGGCTTTCTTCATGTGATCCTTGAGCTCCTGCCACTTGACGTTCCACGAGAGGTTGCCTACGTACACGCGGCAGCCCGAGTTGATGCGCGGCGGTTGACGCACGTCTTCTCGATCCTTGCGCACAAAGATCTTGCGGCCGTCTAGCTCCGTGTCGTTGAGCTGCGCGATCGCCTTGAGCGCGCCGAATGACTGTCTGAACGTAACGATTGCGCAGCCCTTGGAGCGTCCGCCGCTCTCAAGGATATCGACGTTCACAACCTCGTCGCCCACCTGGCGCATGTGGTCCTTCAGCATCTGCCACGTCACGTTCCACGACAGATTGCCCACGTACACGCGCTTCTCCGTCCACAAGCCCGGCTCGGCCAGCTCGCGGGACCCAAAGTGCTGCTGGTTGCCTGTCATGTAGCCAGGGGCACGCATGCAATATAGTTATACAGCTAGCACATAATAGACACAAAGCCACATATATGCACAGCAAGATCCACACACGCACCCCTATTGTTGTTGTTGTTGAAGCGCGGCGCGCGCGACTGGTACGGCGCCGAGTGCGCGATGCGGTCCGCTCGCCTCCTGCCACGCACACACACACACACAGAGTCAACAGCACAAGCATCAGCATCCATACATATGCGCTTATCACTGCAAGCCACTCGTAATCCCTTTCAATTATTGTCATTGCCACTCACGCATTCTTGGCTTTGCCGCCGCCCACATTTCCACCGTTTCCAATTGGACTGGGGCTGCGGTCGTGTGGGCGGAAGCTGCTGTCGCCACTGCTACTGCTGTTGTTATTACTGTTGCTGCTGTTGTTCTGCTTGCGTTGCTCCTGCTTGCGCTCGTCCGCGATCTGGTCGAGACTCATGTCGAGCCTCTTCTCCACCACGTCCGCCATCCTCCCGCACCACTTGGCAGCTTACCTGGTATTGGATTGCTTTGGCTTGTCCCCCTTGATCAGGCAAGCCAAAGCCAGATTATCGAAGCCTTCGAGGTGGGCTGGAAAGCCTGTTGAAAATGATAACATGTCTAGTGCCTTTGAGAGGTTTTTGGATATTGACTCGATTAAATACGAAAACCGAACCTGATAATGGATTCTTCTGGGCCACGACTTGGCAGCCGCATGCTTGCATGGATCTGTTTGGCTGTTTGGACGGGTCTGCATGTGTATCTATCGATCTCTGACAGCATGTCGACTATCGCGGAGGTGCTTTAGCTGTCTGTGGTCGCGAATTTCTCGATCGCGGCTCGCAGTTGGGTCACCAGCTGCTGGATCTCTTGGATTTCCGGTGCTGCAGCCAGTTTTCCAAATGTAGCGGGTGGTGAGTCAGCATGTTCTCCAAAGCTGAGTAAACGCGATCAACAAAAACAGCACGTACCGGCGGCCTTTTCGGTTGGCAAGAGCTCTTCGAAGGTCTTCGACACGGTCTCCAGTTGCTGATCCAAATCGCTGATTGTTGACAGCACAGTCGCCTCGGGGAAGCCTGTTCAAAAGAGAGTCAAATCAGTGTCGTGACACGGTTGGAGCAGATGATAGGAGGACTCGCTTGTCACCTGCTGCGTCTGTAGCTGGCTGCATGATTTCCTCGCTTTCAGTCGTCGGAGACAAGCCGAATGACGTTGGTGGTGCTTGTTTTCCAAGCTCGTAGCCAGTTGTAAAGCTGCTCAAGGACTGGTCTACCTCCGTGGTGTTGCTCGAGCCGAAGCCGTTGTTGCTCATGCCATGTTTCTGCTCCAGTGGATTTGCTGCGATCTTTCGAACTCCACTGAGTTCGTTGCTCTGGAGCGACTCGCTTTGGTTTGCGGCTTCGTATCCCGCGGTAAAGACACTCAAGGATTCCGTCACGCCTATATCTCCACTCCCTTTGAGAGGCGATGCGATCTGCTGCACTACTGGGACGCTTTCATAACCGGATGTGAAAGTGCTGAGTGATGCCGCAACGATGTTACCCTTCACGCTCTGCCTTTCGGTGCTTCCTCTCGATGGATCTGGCAGCGCTCTTGCTGTGGAAGAGTTGTCCGTATTGTACCCCGATGTGAAGTTGCTGAGCGACGCCGAGACGGAAGTCAGAGAAATGCTCTGATTCACAGCGCTGCCTTCCGAGCAACTGGTGTTTGCGTAGCCAGACGTGAAGGAGCTTATCGAGGCACCTACACCCGTCGTGACATCGACACTTTGCCTGCTTTGCTGATTGCCATCGCTCGCAATTTGGAATCCAGACGTGAAGGAGCTCAAAGACTCGTCGACTCTCGGGTGATTCGGTTCACGACTTTTGGAATCTTCACCGTATCCTGAAGTGAAGGCGCTGAGTGAGGAAGCGACATTAATTGATCTTGAGACTTCAATCTTCTTGGAGTCCGAATTGTCTGCATAGCCGCTGCTGAACGCACTCAATGACTGATCGACCTCTCCGATGACCTTCAGTGTCGCTGTCGATTCCATGACACCTTGCTCAACGTTTTTCACCGCGAAACCCTGCGTGAATGCGCTCATGGACTGATTGACCGCCTGGAAGTTTAAAATGCTGTCTGTGACAGTTGGAGCACGAACGCCGAGCTTGGATTCTTTCTCTTCCTCAACAATGTCTTGCTCTTTCTTTCCAAACCGATCTGATTGCTGGTCTCCGCGATTATTTTCCATCTCTCTCACCACGGACACATCGATTGACTGAAGCATCTCTTCTGGGATATCTGCGCGGTTGAAAGATTTCAGCTTCATCGAATCGTTTTCGATAGAGGCTTCGTCGACGTTGGTGTGTGTGACACCGTCAGTGCTCTGTTGAGCCATCTCTTCGCGTTGCGCAGGTACAATGCTCGTGGCATCAGCTTTGTCAGGTTGGCTGTCGCTCCCTTGGATCTCGTTATCTATCTTCCCCTCTTTTGCGTCTTCTAGCTGTGGTTTCTGTGGCTTCAATAGTCCCAGTTGGATGAGTTTGCTGTTCATCGCAGCGACTGCATTCGCAGTCTCGATCTGCTTTTTCCGCTTCTCAAGCTGCTCGCGCTCAAGAGCAAGCGAGCTCGATGTCAAATTAGCACTGAGCGACGCGAGGTTGCCTACCGACAGGTTCAACACGTTATCAGTGGCTGATGCTGACTTCCGTCGAGCACTACCTGGAAGATCATTGGGCGTTGCCATTTCTCTGCTTCGTGGGATATCGAGCTGGTGCACTTCCCCACTCTGCTGCTTAATGTAGAGCGGGTCGTCAGTCTCGTTTTCATCATCGCCATCTTCATCGCCATCCATAGCTCCACCTTCGCTGAGAGAAGTATCGTGGAAATGCCCTGCATCATCAAGCGACTCTCGTTGAAATGACAGAGGAACCGCGCGTTTCCCCCATTTATCTCCTGCTTGCCTGCGATTGTCGACACGAGACGGACTCTTGCTCGCGGCTTTCTTCGTCTCGCTCGGCTTGACAGTTTTCGCCCAGTCGGGAGTTTGAGATCTGTCAATCGCCAAGTGGATGCCATCCTCGGCTGCCTGTGCTTGGAAATCGTCGTCGTCGTCGTCAGCAACATGAACGGTTTTCTTCGCGCTCTCCCTCGTTCGCATCCAATCCTCCATAGGGATCTTTGCCATTGGACCGGGTGCTGGCACTGCCTTGCTTTTCCAACCTTTGGATTCTTTTGCGTCGCTTTTTTTCGGGTGTGCATGCTCACTTGGAGCTGCAACTGCGATCTCTGCACGGTTGTCAGACAGTTTCTTTGATGGTGGAACAGCTTCGGAGACATGCAAATCCTGCACGGGCGAGCGTGGCTTTACGGTATTTGCCTGCTGGGGAGTACGAAGTGCTTTTGGGGCAGGGATGGGCGGTGCTGACGGTGGAAAAATGGCTTCTTGCTGCACTGGCTCCACTTTCGCTAGAGCAGGAGGGACTGGATTTGGCGCTTGGAACTCGGTTACTCGAGGCAGTCTTGATTTGATCGCGTTCTGGATTTCCTCTGAGAGTCTCCAGACAAAAATGCAGCCGTCGCTGCTGGCAGACACGAGGCGTCGACAGTCTGGAGTGAACTTGACCGCGGTGATCGCTTCTCCATGGCCAGTGGCGTCCGCGAGCGTCTCGCCTGTCGCAATATCGACGATGTGGATGGTTTTGTCGGACAGAGATCCGCTCATGGCGACGCAAAAGTTTGCGGGACAGACATCGATTCGATGTTGCTCGCCAACGTGGTGAGACTTGATGTGCTTGCACGAACTGATTCCGTGAACGTCGAGTCGATTATTGCACGATGTGATCAGAAATTCGTCATTTGATGTCATTGCCATGTCATAGATCTTTCCGCCAGCGAATGGCACCGAGTTGTATCGACTGACTTTCCCGTCCGAGTGTACCTCAGAGAACACGACGTTCTTGTCCGCACCGCAGCTCAGCAGCTTCTTACCGTCGCGTGTAAACTGCAACGACGTGACCGCTCCAGAGTGGTTGTCCAGCGTGCTCAGGACGTTGTGTCCTTTGTTGCAGTCGTACACGTGGACGAGTCTGTCGCGTCCTCCAGAAGCCATCAAGCATGCCTTATTGCTAGCGAAGCCTGGCTGGTTGTTGCCTAGTTCAGTTCTACTGAAGGCGATGCAGTGCACTTCAGTGTTGTGCGCGCCAATCTCTCGCACTTCGTCCAGTGACGGCAGCTGAAGAATCGTGATATTCCCCTCCTTGTCACCTGCAACCACTTGAGTCTGGTCTGGATGGATCGCCACTGCTCGAAGTCCGTTGACTGGTCCGTGGTCTTTCGATGGCGAGTGAATGTCAGCAACTTCGTCGCATGAACAAGTACCACCGAGCACGATACCCTCTTCATCTGCGAAGTCGCTCTCATGATCATGATACACCACTCGCAGCATCTCCTGGCTGAATGGGTTCTTCCACGCAGGGAAATTTGTCACGTCTGCTGACCCATCGTTGCCACTAAACCTGCTGCTGCCCTTTGCTTGCTTGTGAAGTTCCAAATGCCACAGTCGCATGGTGTTATCGTCTGAGCAGGTCACGAACGTCCCGTTTGGCACGACATCTGACTTCGCACTCGCTCTCCGTCCTTCGTCTGCGTGGTACAGCAGTTTCCCCTTCGCATTGAGTCCTCGAGCACGCCCGGCAATCTTGAGATCTCGAATACAGCCGCTGTGACACATGAATGACCGTTCGACCTGGACATTCTGCGTATCGGAGACACCGTAGATGAACAAGCTGCGGTCGCTGTACAGCACAATCACGTGCGATCCAGTGACGCGCACAGCAATCACGGCAGGGTATCGATGCGGCTCATCCGGGTGCAGAATGTTGGAGCATACCTCGTTGGGCTCATTGGCTTTTCCGAGCGAAGGCGGAAACGGCATCGTCGAACGGTACTCCAGCGTCGATGGGTCGAAAAGGCGAACGATCGAGCTGGAGCCCGCGACTGCGACGTACGCTTCTGTGACCGAAATCGCGTTCCCGCGGCTCGCTTCGAGAGAAACGAGGCGCTCCATAATGCACGACGCGCCAAAGCAGCAGAGTGTCCCATCGGAAGTGACTGCGAAGGTCTTGAGTCTGCACGAGCCGTACCCGCAGGCGACGCTCGTGAAAGTGGCTTCAGACTTCGCAGACATGACTGCGTCTCGATGCTGAATCTCTGGGATGTCGTTGATCTGGTATCCAGTCGTTAAGAACTCGTCGTGGTCGTCCAGGAACCAGAACTATGCACCACAGAAGTAATGTCAATATCCAATCCGCTCTTACCTCCAAACTACCTATTAGCCAAGCAAGTACAGCCAACTGAAACGTACTTTGAAGTGCTTCTCGCCCACAGTCACGAAGAAATTGCCCTCTTGGCAGTAGTCCATCGCCAATATCTTCTCCTGGATCTGCGCGGCGCCAATCGCTTTGCCCTTCATTGCGTCTGCATCGCCGCCCGAGTCTTTGCGCAAATCCCACGCGTACATGTGCTGATCATGCACCAGTCCTGCAGAGAGCAGGTAGCGTCCGTCGCGACTGAACGCCATGCACGCAATCCCAAACTTGTGCAGCTGCAGCTCAGCGCAGAGCGTGCCGTCCGTGCCATCCCAGATCGTGATCGCAGGTAAGTACCCTTTTTCGCCGATCGCGAGGTACTGTCCACTGGGCGAGAAGCAGAGACACGACACGCTCTTTTCCACGCGGTAGTAGCGCACCTGCTTGTTTCTACGCAGGTTGTAGATCACGACGATGCATCCCGCCGAGTACGCGATTTCGCCGGTCACCGGATTCACCGCCACCATCGCGTTGCTCAGCGAGGTGATGCCGATCACGCGCTCCAGCGTCAAGCGCGATCTCGCGACGGGCGTAAAGTTGTCAGCAGTCGCAAGTGCCATAGCGGACGATGCAGATGCGGATGGAGTTGATGACACTGAAGGCGCGGGTCTGGGGACAGCGGTAGTGATGACACGCGTCGCTCGCTGTGTAGCAGACGGGGGCGAAACGTTGGTAGGCTGAGGCATGCGACTCGATTGCGCCTCGCGCCGCTTCTCGGTGGCGAACGTCCCCATCCCAGCGGGCATGTGCAACCAACGACGCCTTGCTGCCTGTCAGTGGTTGTCCTTTGCAAATGGCTCAAATGGCGCGTCGCTTGAAGCTCACCGATGCCACAATGCACAATGTCACAATACACAAATGCTCAATGCTCAGCAATTCACAATTCAATGCAATGTACAATGTGCAATGCTCAATGAAGTATATTGCAATAAAAAGCAATGCACAATGCACTACGTTTCAGTATTAATGGACGTTTTTTACCCAATCAGATGCTGACTTTCTCAATTGGCAATTCGCACTTAATAGATCACTATCAGTACTGTGCGCAATCCTATTTCTCCGCTTCTTGTCTTCGCTCACGCGCATCTCACACAATCAAACTGGCTGTTGTAGTCACTATATGAGAAGCTTATCCCTCACTATACGCACCCAGTACATTTTATTCATCCAAAAACTGCCCTCAATAAGAACATCTCGGCGCGCCAGACCAGATTCATAGACAAACACGCCATTGATACCAATTGAGCGCTTTGCTGAGCTCTTCGCGTATTTTTAGCGTTTTAGCGTCATCACCACACTCAGAAAGCGCGACAGACGCCGAAGCTGAAGCAGACAGAGGGAGCCATAGCCGCACACGCTCAAGCGACCATCTACCCTCTGCTAGCATGCTGCCGCTCTACAAGCAGACGATGCGCTTCGTGTCGGACCCGTACAAGCGCATGAAGAAGCAGGCGGTTGTGGGCTTCGTCATGGCACTCGCGCTGCTCTTCGTCTTCTTCCTTGCGCTCTCGAGTCAAGGAGGAGGTGGCGGCGGTGATCACGCTGCGTCACAGATCCAGGCACCGACGCCCTTCACGCTGCAGCAGCCGCGCGTACCGGTGACCACAGAGCCGACGCTGGCACAAGCGCTCACGCCGCCTCCGATCCATGCGGACGCGAATACGAACGGTGGCGATGCTGCCAAGAACGATGGTGGGGATGCCGCGTCACCTGCGAGAGAACAGCCACGTGTAAATACTGATGGCACTGCGAAAGATGGCGACGAAGACGTTGCTGCTGCTGCTGCAGAGAAGCAGATAACGAAGATGCCGTGGATCGTGCGACTGCTCCTGCCGTTGGTAGCAGGCTACTGCTTTGGCTTTTTGGGCTCGGTGCCAATTGCAGGACCAACCTCAGCGATGGTGCTGAAGCTCGGGATCCAGGGCAAGTACCAAGCAGCGTTGACGATCGCAGTTGGAGGCGCCATTTCAGAAGCGGTAAGCATGCTGTTGCTCTATGTGGGAGATGAAGTTGTGGTGTTTTGCCAGTATGCTAATCGTATGTATGCTCTTGTGTGCGACTGACAGACGTACGCTGGGATTGCGTTCTGGGGCTTTGGGAGCTTCTTGGCTGGTGCAAAGTTCCTTCTTCCTGTCTCCAAGTAAGCCAACCTCCCGAATATGCTTGTGCGACTGGCTGAATGGGTCGTATCGTATTGACTGGTCTTATTGTTGATGGGTGGTTTGCATGACAGAGTCCTCGGTGCGGTGATGTTCACCGTCGTCGGCATTGTGTTTCTGCGCTCCGAGATGAAGCCGTCGATGGACCCGGAGCTCGAGTCCTCGAGACGACAAAGCGTCGGCAGAGCGCGTGACGAAGTGTACAAGAACGTTCTGCTCGGTGTCACAATGTCTGGGATCAACCCGGCGCTTCTCGCCACGTACACGGGGGCAATTGCATCAGGTATTGGCGCATTTCCTTTCTATCGTCCAGGTGTTTTGACTATGTTTGAGCTCTAACTGGCTTATTAAACGCTGTGTTTTGTTTGTGTGTGAAGTGTACGGAACGGGCATGCTGGAGTTCAACCTGTTCCTGGCACTGGTGTTTGGACTCGGTGTGTGCGCTGGCGTGTCGTCGTGGTTCTACTTGCTGCTGTCGCTGCTGCAGAAGTACAAGCAGGTTTGTGCACCAATGTGCCAAGTGACTGATGATCAGTGAGCAGCATTCACTAGCCATTGTTGTACCTGGGCTAACAAATTGTCCTCTGTCATTGTGCGTGTGTGTTATTGTAGCGCCTGAAAGATCAGACGATCGGGATGATCATGCGCTGCATGGGATGCTTCTTGCTCACGCTCGGGCTGTTCTGCGCCAAGTCGTCGTTCGACTATTTCGTGTGGGGGCCGCCGGTCGAGGGCAAGTAAAGTTTAGCGAAACCAACAAGAAACTTTGTTGTTTTCCCTCCCAAGACTCGCAATATAAGCAGAAACAAGACGAGAGAGACGATGAGAAGCTAGAAGACGAATGGTAAGGAACTGTGTATTAGAAAATTAACGACTCTTTAGATTTTGAACTTTGCCTTCAACGCTGCGAGTCTTGCTGGCTGCTCCTCCTGGTCGCAAGGAGAATCACGTTCTAGCAGTCGAAACAGAATCTGCAGCTTCTCCACCTGGTTGTTGTCCAAGAAGTCGAGCACGAGCGACAGTCGCTCGGTTGTTGAGACAGCGCCCAAGGTGTCGAGCGCAAACTCTTCCTGTCTCTTCGCATTTGTTTCCCCAGGCTCAGCTCCAGCTTCAGCTTTGCCGCCAGAGTCATGATCCCAAGTCACGACCAGCACGTGAACGATCTCAGCCAACAAGTCTGCGTCCAAGTCTGCTTTGAAGATCTCGCCCAGCCGATGCGGGGTAGTAAGCTCCAGGTATCTGTTGATACACAAAAAGTAGGCCAAGACACAAAGTCAGGTGACGTGTGAAGCAAACCCCTTAGAGCATACGAAGAGTGAGAGTGAGAGAGCAAAGCCAACTCACCGACGCTTGTCCTCGTTGGTCTTCAGGTACCGTCTCCAGTTGCGACAAAAGTCTACGGCACTCGCAGGCGGCGTGTTCAGATCCGCTGGTGATGCTTTGAAATTCAGGCTCTTGCCGAACTCCTTCCGCGACTTTTGCTTGTACGTGAGGTTCGTCTGTCGCGCGTTCCGCGAGAAATCGCGCAGCTCTCTCTGGGAGATCGGTTTGAGATCGGCACACGCGACCAGATTCTATGCACATACAAAACGCGCAGGTGAGAGATGAGAGGCTCACACTGATCTATATCCACCGAAGAGCTTACTCACCTTGAACTCGTCGTAGTTGGCCGCAGTGTGGATCGCGCGCTTCTTCATGCTGTCCGTGAGCTTGTAGACGCGGTCGTCCTCCAGCGCCTGCGCGAGCTCCTGCTGCAGCGCCGCCGTGTCAAAGTGCCCGTGCTCGATGGACGTGAGCTGCTGCTGCTGTTTCTTCCTCATCGCCATGCTCCACTTGAATTTGGGTTGGTGATGGGGATCTGCTGCTTGTGTGTGACGAGCACACGGGGATCCATTCCGATACGTCGCGATGGGTCGCGTCTCTTCGAAAATGGCTCTCAATGCTCTCCAAATTAGCTACGAATTAGCTACAAATAAGCTACAAAGTAGGCTTGTCAATGTTTAAAGTGGTACACATTATGTAAGGTGAAATGGATACATTTCGGCTTCACAATCTTATTCAGCGTCAGATATCATTTCTATGTGAGCTAAGAATACAGAAACCTTGTCTGATGATTGAGATTGAGACCCATGGCTGCGTTCTGCGGCTGCGTTCTGCGGCTGCGTTCTGATGGCATATCGCGCACGCGGCTCTCTAGCCCAGTCAACTGCGCTCTGCAGGCGTTGCTCTCGATCTTTCCGTGTGTATTCTTGGAAGCCAGCGGCGCATTGCAAGTCTGCCTACAAGCCCCTCTGAAGAGCTCACTCCAGATTCTTCACACCCAGTCGAAGAGCTGCGTACTCTCTGCGCACACATCACAACACAACACAAGCCAAATAGAAGCCATGGATCGAGGACGCAAGGCCATCCCGACGCTGAACAAGCACACGGACTCCAAGTACTACCAGAAGTGCCAGGAGATCCACCGCTCCAAGCTGCACACGATCAAGAGCTCAATCGACACGAGCGAGCCGCACCGGCCGACCCACCTCAAGAAGAACCTTAAGAAGGAGCAGATGAAGGAGGAGCGGTACGCCGAGATCGAGCGCGAGAACCGCATCTTGCTCGAGAAGATGTCGCACATCATGCAGAACGAGACGCTCGACAACAAGAACCAGTCGATCACGTACAGCCACAGCCTGAACAAGGGGCTGCGCAAACGCGAGCTCCAGAAGATCACGTCCGAGAACCAGGCGATCCTGCGCCGCATCCAGATGCGCGAGCCCACGTATGACCACACGCAGTGGGAGGAGGACGCCAAGAAGAACGAGCGCTACGCCGCCAACATCCGCGAGTACCCGGACGACGGCCAAAACCGCGACTCGGCCACCGACCTGCGCGCCATGTCCGCGTACTCGATCGGTGCCGTCGGCGATAACTACTACTAGCCAATCGTAAAAGGCATTACGGTTTATAAAGCTAGGTTCACAACTTAATTTAAAGACAGCACTTTCCCCTATTTGAAAGACTGGCTTGACGCCAGAGGTTGCTGAGGATTTCTCAGCGGCAGTCCTACTGTATAACGATGTGCTTTAGAGAATCTCCACGACGCATTGCAAAATTGTCGATAACTGGCAGCTCGCTCTGCTCTCGCCAAAGACAGTGAGAAGCTTGTCTTCCCAGACGCCCATGCTCTCGTACTCGCTCTCGATCTCTGAAAGCACTGCCCGCGTTTCCACGACAAATAGCTGCAGCACGCCGTTGGCCGCGAGGTCGCGTTCGTTCATTGCTGATGATCCATCTTTACTTGGGGAACCATGGTTCTTTTCCAGGAACACGTGGATCGGTCGGATACCGGCGGTCAGGCGATTGAACTGGATCTGCAAGTCCATCAGCTCGATGCCCATAGCTTTCACCAAATCGTCTCGGAATGAGCGCAATTTCTCATCGACTTGCGGGAGAAAGTCGCTCTTGAACACCTGGCGCTGGTCGCTAAACACCTGGAAGCACTTTCTGGCAGTCTGCTTGTCGTAAAACTCTTGCAGCACCCTCAGAAGCGAGAAGTTCTCGACCAAATCTCGACACGCGCACTTCACGATCTGGATTTTACTGAGCAGACTCCGGTGCGTCCTGGGGAACTCGAGCTTGTAGAGGAACATGTCGATGCGACCCTGCATCTGCGGCACCTGCAGCATCTGGAAAAAGAACTGCTCGGCCTTCCCGAGTCGTGAGGTGGGGCCCTCAAACGCCTGCAGCTGCTGCCGCTCGTCCTCCGTGGGGAAGAACCGCTGCAGGCACGCGAGCAGCTCCGCGCTGATCGTCTTCTCGTTCATGGTGACGATGCCGCTGACGACTTGATCGTAGTTCTCGTGGATCTTGAAGCTCGCGAGCGCGATTGCCAGGTTGTTGGCGCGCTTGAGCTCGATCAGCTGGATGTTCTTGGACTTGCCCCGAGGCGACGACGGACGGGACTAAAGAAGCACCGTACAGACTGAAAAGTTAACGACTGATACAACATTAATTGTAAGACTTCCTGTGTGTTGGACTCACCTTCTGAAAGCTGCCTTCGAACTCGCGGATTGGGGAGTCGAGCGGGTCATTCGGGTTCTTCTTGGGGCTCTTGGATCGCGGCGGCGGCACGAACACCGATCGGGTCTCTGGAAGCAGATCAAACACATTAGTAGAGCATTGCTAACATTTCATAAACAAATACAATATGGAAAGGATTCCTTACCATCTTGACGCGTCGGAGAGGAGATGTCCACTGAGAGCTTCAGACCCGTTCTCTCTTGGAATTTGGACTCGCGTGTGGGTGACGCTGGGAGTGAGACCACTGGAGTTGTTGCTACTTGCACTGCTGGTACTGCTCGAGCTTTGCTACCTTGATTTCCCTGAATCCGAGCGTTGCTCCCACTCTCATCTATTATAGTATCGCTCTTTGCAGATGGAGGTAGCCGTGAATCTGACAATGATGGTGATGATGAGCCATGCTGTACAGTGGCTGGCGCTTGAGTTGTAATCGGTGCTAGTTCAGGTATATCCAGAGGCACTGGTGACAAAGCAGCACCGAGAGTGTTCAGGTCGGAGCTGCTGCTACTCTTCTGATTCCGAGCCTCTGCCAGTCGCATGCGGATGATCGAATCCGGAGACATCGTCGTATCCAGCGCAGCATCATGAGTTGATCTACTTGAGTGCGTGAACGCTGTTGAGAGAGCTGGAGATGGAGACGATGGTGCCGGTACACTAGGCTTTTCCCATTGAGAGACGCCTGTGATTCGGTGCACGTAGTACGGATAGCCGTCTTGCGTGTAAAACGTATCCCATAGAGGGTTTACAGCCGCAGTTGTTACTGCCGCTGTTGTTGATGGCACTGGAGAAGCCTGATGCTGGTGGGTTGGAACGGTCAAGTTCGATTGGTACCTGGGACTAGGACTTGAGCTCTCCCAGCCTGCACACACTTGGAGGTTTGGTCGATTCAAGCGGTTGTGAGAGATCATCGTCAAGTCCATGCTGTTCGAGCGTCGGCCACCCTGGCTGTACTGGTGGTGGTGCAGCGCACTATCGTTTTCATTCCATCGTGTCCGCTCGTCATCATATTGTTGTTGCTGATAGTATTGGTGGTGGGAATAGCGCATTTCGTCGCTACGACTGCGGTTTCGCCCTGTCGCGGTGGTGTGATTGTACGGATGGTCTGAATACCGTGAAACCTGGCTGTAGTACTCTTCGTCAGCTGCAATAGACTCATACTGCTGAGTCGCTCCTCTTTGTATTGCGTACGGGAACTGTGGAGAAAAAGAATGATTGTGATGGTGATCTCGATCGATCCGCTCGCTCAAAGCGCCTCTGGACGCAAATTGGTGGTAGTGTGGAGCTCCTCGCGCCGAGTCGAAATGCGCTCTCTCTTGTGAAGACAATGGAGGTACTGCTGGAGTGTTGAGGTGATGAGGGCTATGATGGGAATGACTTCGATACCGCAGATCAGGATTCGGTGGCGAGTTCCGATGCAGCCTCTGGTTTTGCAGCAACGCCTCGCGCACTTGGTCACTAGGAGACAATGGGACACGACTTGTTGCAAGCAAAGCATACATACCAGGAGATGCTGCTGGATAACGGTGCTGTTGGCGACGATCGTAGTGACGGTGGTGATGATTACTCTCTGTATATGCAACACCGTAGTCCTCCTCATCAACATTGTGATGATCGTCAATGTACTTTGGTGGGGCTGCTGCTGCTGAAATCAGGTGGTGAGGTCTCTCGTCATAGAAGCTATGCTGCGGACTGAGCGACGCAGCGTACGCAGTGCTGGCGTCCGAGTCCGAGGCGCATTCGCGATCATAGTCTTCACCATCGTCATTCTCAATATCATCGTCGCACTGTTGCTTTCTTTGGCGTAGGAGCAGCGTCGATGCTGCTTCATTGCGGCTCGCAGGACTCGTGAGGATGACGCTGCTCGGCTCCTTCGTGTTGGTCAAGTAGTATTGTGAGATGAGGAACGCGCACTGCTGCTGCTTCTCACGGAGCGCAATGTCGTACGGCGTCTCGTTCTGGATATTCGCAGAGAACACGTTCGCAGCACTCTCAAGCAGCAACTTGACGATCGCTTCGTTGCCTGCGAGCGCCGCGTAGTGGAGTGCCGTGTCGCCATCGTAGTCACCAGCATTCAGCACCGAATCGCCACCGACATCCAGCAGGTACGCGACGCAGTCCAAGTGACCGTTTGCAACTGCGCAGTGCAGCGGCGTGCGGCCAAACTCCTCGACAACGCAAATGTCGGCACCATGATGCAGCAGTAGCTGCAAGCACGCGAGGTCGCCGTGACGCGCGGCTACGTGGAGCGGCGCGTCGTTGTTCGAGTCGATGTGGTTCACGATCTCCGAGTCCATGTCGCTCTTCGCAGCAGTCGAGAGCAAGAGTGTGACGCATTTCGCATGCGACGAGTTGACCGCCGCCTGCAGCGCGGTCTCGCCAAACTCGGGATGCGGATCATTCTTTGCACGCCACGAGAGACAGAGCTCAACGAGCTGCACGTGGCCGAGTCGGCACGCGATCATGAGGATCGTGTCACCGTCCCCGGGTTCAAGGAGGTCGATCGGACAGCCGTCGTGCAGACAAGCGACGATCTCCTGGATCCGATTCTTGCGAGCGAGGTCAAAGACCGAGTTCTGCCACACGACCAACTTGGTTTTACTGTTTGAGTTGGATGCGGTGGCATAGAACTGGGGTTTGCTTCCAAGATCATGCAGAACAGCAGAGCCTCGCGGAGACAGCGCTGACGTCTTGTAGTCCTCCATGACGCGCGCCGAGCTGTCGTCGCCATCCGACGACTGGAAGAAGAGCAACTCGCGCAGCGCGCTCACCCAGACGTGCGCCTCTTCTTTGCAGGACGCCACGAGGTCCAGCGTGCGCGCCTTGGTCACGATCGAGAAGCACTTGTCGCGCTCGTGCACAACCGACGAGCTGCTCGCGGTCTGCAACTGCCGCTCGAAGGCTTTCGTTCTGTGGCCCTCGCGCACTTCGGTGACGAGGTTCAGGTCGAGACTGCGCGCGCTCTTCCGGTCCGTAGCACTCGCGGTGGGATCGCACCACGTGATCTCAAATGAGCTGCTCTCTGTCGATGAGCTGGGTGAGTAGACCATTACCCACTGTCTCCGGATCACCGCCGAGCCAATGCTGCGACTGTGGTACGGCACCTTGAACAGCAGTGCGCCATTTTTGAGCGCCGGCGGGATCTCTCTGACAGGCTGCTGGTGCTGGTGGTGGTTATCGAGTGAATGTACTGGTAGCTGGAGTGGTGGCACGACAGCAGCACTGCCAGCAGTGACCGAGGCCGTGTCGACGATCTTCAGCTGCAAATGCACGCTTCCTGACACGACCTCGTCACTATCACCCACATCATTCGCCGTCGCCGTAGCTATCATCGTTATGGAGCGGAAGATCGGATAGTGCTGGTCGTAAAAGAGTCCTTCGTCTCCCACCCTCGCGAGCGGCACGCGCGCCTCGCCGATCGCCACTTTGCTGTGGGTCTTGACCGAAATGTGGAGACTCTGCGCGTGTTTCGAGCGCAGCGGCGCCGAGAACTGCTGGTTCCACTGCGCGTCACTGCCACTTTTCTTGTGCAGCGCGGTCTTCATGACCGATCCGGAGCCGCTCAATTCATCACTGTCCTTGTCACTGTCGTTGCTGACAATGCGCATCTCGAGAAAAGTCGACTGCGTGCCAAACTTCTCCACTTTCGCGAGCCCCGACGCCCCCAGTGCGTTGATAACGAGCAGGAACGGGTGGTGCTGGTCTCTTGGCATTGAGTCTGATGATGTAACGAGTGCTGGGATCTCTTGTAAACACGGCGACGCTCCAGATCCGGGCAGTATTGACGTTGTTGAAGTTGATGATGCTGATCCTGGCCCAGATGTGACGGAAGCGAGGGAAATCGTGGTCGCCTTCAGGTACCTCTTGGAACTTTTGCTGCTGCTGTTAATCACGGGGTTGAGCGTCACAAAGCCGCCGGTTGTCGAATCCGAGTCGCTCTCGCCCGAGTGGATCACGACCTGCGGACCGGCGCCAAATCCCTCGCCCTCTTCCTCTCTCTGCAGAGTCGCGTGCGCTTCAGTCGCATCCTCCACCACGAGCGCCGCAAGTGCAAGCGCCTCAGCTGCCGCTGCTTCCTTCACGGCAGCTGCGTTATCGATCGCGACGGTGATGCCGCTGCCGTCGTCTCCATACGCGTCTGCTGCAGCTGATATCGATGGTTGTGCGTCCTGTACCTCGCTGTTGTCATCACTAGGGTTGAACGCTGAGATCACGATCTGTGGCGGTGGATCATCGATGCTCTTCCGTCTGCGCGCCTGCGGCGTCACCATTGCGGCCCCCTCTTCGATGTCCTCGTGCACAGCGATTGTGGGTAGGTACTTGCTGCGCACGGACGCGCGTGATGACGCGTCCTTGAGGCGGCTGAGCAAGCCGTTTCCGTGCTTGGACTGTTTGAAGACCGACTTCTTCACGACCGTGTAGTTGACGTTGGCTCCAACGTCCGACTCGGAGTCGTGAAACTCGTCCGAGTCGCTGTCAGAGCCATTGCCAGATTTCGCGATATCAGCAAACCCGGTGGCTTTGCTGTCAAGTGGTGGCGGTTGAGCTGCTGTCTGCTCTGTGATCTGGTACTTTTTGCTGCTGCTGGTGCCATGGACACTCGGCTTCTGGTCGCATTGTAAGTGTGTCAAGTCTGCTGTGGCTGCTGATTCAGGTTCGCTCGTGATGGCGCCAGAGAACGTCAGCGTGTCCTCGTCGTCCATCGGCTCCATCATCCTCTAGCACAAGGCGCCGCGATAGTCACGCACGCTCACGAGCGATCGCTTGATGGCGCGATACTCGTCACCACCGCGCAGTTCGTTGCGCGCTTCGCAGTCTCCCGTTCGCTTCCGCTTCCATGGGTCTGCGGCGTGATTAAACTGCCCGACAACAACTGGGGTAGAAGAGCTATAAATAGATCTGGCGCATGCTCGCGGGAAAGAAGAACAAAAGCAGCATCAGCGGGAGACACGTAACCGCCCGATAGTCATTTCCGTTATGTTGTATCCAGCTCGCTGAGCTTTTGCTTTTGAGAGCCCAATTCGCTCTCAACTCAATGAGAGCCATGAATGGCCAACCAACAGGGAGACGAACGAACATGCAGTTCGTAGCCCAACTGCACTGGCCGGCTAACTCATGCTGGCACTCACTCGTGTCTATATACATGAGCGAGTTGACATCTCAGCACCATTGAATCAGCCATCAAGATGAAACGACAGAAGACTTGACTTGGCTTTTTTAAATGTGTGGTTGTTCTTTGATATTAGCGAACTCGTCATCCTCTATCCAGCCGAGATGGCGACACTTCGTTTGCGCCGCGCTCGGCTGGGGAAAAAAATTACAAGACCGTTTGTCTATCAACGCTATCTATGAAAAAAGAAGTTGTGGTGATTTAGGATTCTTCCAAATGGAGGCACTCACAAACAAGAACAGACTGTCAAATCAACTGCGCAGTCTACTCGCTTGGTTGGGCGTGCTGCCGAGCGGAGTCCATCACGGGCTATGGGTGCAAAACCTCTCCTTGCTGTTGCGGAGGACAGAGCAATGCACTTATTCCGACGATGGCTTGGCGTTTGGGTCGATCAACTTCTTGAATTCATCGTACAAGACGAGCACGATGGCACCGCCCGTACCACGGATCACGTTGGAGCCGGCACCCTTGAAGAACGCACCCGAACCTTCGTTCGCGAGGATCTTCTTGGCGCAGTCCATGGTGGACGTGTACAAGATGTCCTTGCGGCCAGCCTGCATCATCATGCGACGACGGACCGTGTCGAACGGGTACGACACAATGCCGGAGATCGTGGTCACCACCTGGGCCACCAACCACTTCTGCCACACTGGGGCGTTACGTGGGTCCGCCAGCATCACGTCACGGAGAGTGTCGTAACCACCGAAGAAAGCAGCACGGTACACGATGATACCACCGACCGACACACCGAAGCCCTGGTACAGACCCTTGGCGCCATCCGCCTTGTAGATCGTGCTGATGCAGTTCACCAGACCAGTGTACATGCGCGACTTGCCCTTGCCGACATCGGCGGCGAGACGCGTACGCGCAAAGTCGAGTGGGTACACGAACAGCAGCGAGGTGGCACCAGCGGCACCGCCCGAAGCCAGGTTACCGAGGAAGAATCGCCAGAACTGGTCCTTCTTCACACCGTCAAGGAAGAGCTTCTTGTACTTGTCCTTGAAGGCAAAGTTGAGCGCCTGCGTTGGGAAGTAACGGATGACGTTCGCCAAGTTACCACGCCAGAACGAGCCGATGCCCTGGTCCTTGGTCACACGCACGAAGCAGTCGACGATGCCCTTGTACTGGTCCTCTGGCTTGATCTGGGTCGAGGCGGCCTGCACCTGGAGGAGCAGCTTGACGCGCTCGATTGGGGCCACGACGGTCTTGGAGATACCACCGGCAACACCACCAGCGGCCAGGTCCAACAGGAACGACACGGCAGACGACTGCTTCTCCGAAGTGGCCATTGGCTTGTAGGCTTGGACGGCGCTCATCTTTGTTCTAAGAGGGTTCTGCGGTGGAGCTTGAGCTGAACGGAGAAAAATCCTAAATGATCGATCGCTTCCCATGCGCGTGCACGCACCAGCCCACAGCCACACAACCACACACACAGCAGCAGCAGAGACTCAAAGGCGCCAAGAGCAGCAAAGCTCCCCTCCCCCCCTTTCGCTCTGTGTGGCTGGCGCGGTTTTGGCGTCCGCGCACAGAATCAGCCAATGAGGTACCATTATTCCATCTCATCATCATCGGATTGGCTAAAAAGAGGCCCCATTTGACCAAGCGGTTTCAAACGAGTGGTTGGTTCTCTTTCATCGCACCCGCGCTGGCTCACTGAGCGCCGAGCCTGAGGTGGTGAAAAAGTTGACGAGAGAGCAGTGTATAAATTCTCACAGGTACCAGAAACCCAGCTGGTTTCCGCTTTCCTGATAAAAGCAGTACCGTAGCGTGAGAAAAGGGGAAAAAGTGAGGCGGCGGTTTCGCTTTGCTGGGCTTTGTGTGGAGGATTGTGGGCAAAGTGAAAGTGCGCGTGGAGCTCTTACGCAACGCGCCACTTTTCCAAGCGCGAACAAATATAGCATGGGACAGTGTCCATAGACATACACAAGCGCATAGTGACACACTCGCGGTTGCTCTGTGTGTGTGTGTGTGTGTGTGTGTGTGTGTGTGGAGTTATTTATAGCGGAACTGGGCGTTGCTACTCCTCGACCATTCCCATCGTGAGGCTGGGATCGCATCCACGTGGCCGCCTTTGGTTTTCTGCTTTGAATTCGGCGTGAAGGACAGGAGGTCCCTCTCCCTTCCTTCGCTAACCCTTTTCGCTAACCCAATACGGCTTCATAAGTACTAAATTTCACATTATATTTATTGATAGAGGATTCAGAAATCTCTCAAGAAACCAAGAAAAGGTTTTCAATAATTACATTAATGTGCGTTATATATATTATGACAGGTTCTGGAGTCAGCGTGCTGCTCTTTTTCTGGCTGGGCCGCGCACGTGTGAAGCCCTGTCGGTCACCGTTGTGCTTCAACGCGATTGGCTCGGGACGGGATGAATGGACAGAGCGGACGGAAATGGACGTGGGGTGGCGGTGGCTCTCTCTATGGACCTCTCTCTGTGTGCAGAAGGCTGTCGATTACGCCACCTTCCTCCGCATGACGCCGCCCTCCATGTTGCTGCTGCTGCGCTCCCTCCACTCGCCCACATGAGCTCGCAATGCTCACCGCCATGAAGAGCTCTTCGTCTGCCTGCATGGACGCCACGCACGCGCATGATGATTGATGATCAGCAACCACGACCACCCGCAATGCGCAGACACGCCGTGGAGCTCTGGATCGAGAGCAGGTTGAGCGTCGTCGCCCACGCGAGCGCCAACACGAGCACCACCAGCGCCACGACCCCCGCGCACGTGCTCGAGCGTCCATGGTACTTGAGCTCCTGCGCCTCGAGCTTCTGGTTCGGCAGCAGCAGCAGCGTAGCCAGCCCCAACATCTGCGCGCATAATGCGATTGTCAAGCAGTACGCGACCTGGTGCCGCACGTGCGTGGTGTCGGACGCGATGTCGGCGTCCGTCACGTCGAAGAACCCGTCCACGTAGTTGTATACGCTCGACGCGAACGGCGACGCAAGGTTGTGCACCGTCGTGAGCAAGCTGTACGTCGCGCCTTCGAAGCCGTGCTCGGCGATCTCGACGGTCACAAAGCCCGAGATCATGTGACGCATGCCATCGGGGATCACCGCGAGCTGTGGACCGCCAAGGTAGAACCACTGGTTGCGTTCAACGTCAAAGGTCACGACCATGTTGACGCCAAAGTTGACGAAGCTCGTGAACACGCTGCACATGAGCATGAGGCTGCGCCAGCTCGCGTTGAGGTAGTACGTGCGCATGATCCACGTGGCGCTCACGAAGAGAAAGGTCGAGACGCAGCTAGCGATACTGCTGTTGAGCGGCATGACGCCCGCCCAGTACTCCTGGATCGACGCCATGCCCGAGAAGCTGAAGTTGCTCAGGAACGAATTGAGGAAGTGGAACGTCATGAGCTGCCAGATCGCGCGCTGCTTGAAGATGCGCCACATCTCGTGGAACGGGTGCTTGAGCATGTCGGGCGGGAACGGCTCCTCGTCGAGCAGAAAGACCGTGCTGATGCAGCCGAGGCTCGTGATCACGCCACACGCGAAGAACACGATGTGGTACGGCACGGTCCAGGAGAACGAGCCGCCGTACTCGGCGCCATTGAAGCAGAGCGCCGCGACGATGCCCGCCGCCAAGCCGGCGCTGTAGCGCACGAGGTAGATCGTCGATTGCGCCGTGCCGCGCACTTCGATGTGCTCGTGCTGCGCGAGCTCGACCATGATGCCGTCGCACGCCACGTCCGAGATCACGTAGCCGATGCACACGAACATGATCTCGACGAGGTACTTGGCGCCAGCCTGCGGTGCGTGCGGGTTGCTGACGACGCGCATGGCGGCGTCTCGCGTGCGATGGATCTCGCCCGCCTTGTAGTACGGCTCTTCGTGTGGACTGTACGCGAGCACCATGAGCGCGACGAAGCAGATCGTCCAGCCGATGAGGATGTACGACTTGCGGCGGTATCCGAAGATCGGGCAGTGGTCCGAGAGCACACCGAAGAACGTCTTATAGGACCAGGGCAGCTGGATAACCATCGCTGCGGCGCTCACCTGGTAGCTCTCCATGTTGAGGTAGAGCTTGAAGAGCGGGTAGATCAGCGACGGGAAGAGGCCGTTGAGGAAGCCGATGCATGCGTAGTTGACGAGCAAGCCGAAGTGGGACGCCTCGTATAAGTTCACGATCCCCTTGCGCGACGGCAGCAGGTCGGACGAGCGCTGCGCGAGGATCTTGCGGATCGCGTCCTGCTCCTTCTGCGTCATGTCGCTCTGGTAGAGCTGGTCTGCGTAGTGCGCGCTGCCCACGTCCGTCACTGATTTATTTGCTGCTCTTGTTGATGAGGAGGATGGGGCGGGTGCGGGCGCGGGCGCCTTGCGCGACGGCGGCGGCGTATCCACCGGAGCAGTTGCTGCTCCGTCTGCCCCGCCAGCGTAAGACGAAGAGCTCCCTTTCAGGAGCGCGTTCTTGGCGCCATGGGAGGATGGCATCCCTCGTCACGAGCTATGAGATGATCTATCTATTAGACTGAAGTGGTAAATGCAAGCTGAGAGTCCGTGGGTCGTGGCGTATTGCGAGTGAAGGACGCTTAGCTGTTACGATATCCACGCGACCATCTTTGCCTGTTGAACAGTCGCAGCCCGATCAGAATGGCGGTGTACCTGTATAAAGTAGTATCAGTTCATGCAGGCAGGTGCGCACTTAAGAGATCTCGACCAATCAACTCTTGTACTCGTTTTTAATTGGTCAAAAATTTGATACTATTTTGGTATCAACCACCTTTGATACCGAAATGTGATGATCATTTCCCCATTTCGACACAGAAAGCAGCCCACAAACAACATCAAGCATGCTGCACTCGGTCTACATCATCAACAAATCGGGCGGGCTGATCTACCAGCAGGACCTGAGCAGCGCCGCGCCCAAGCTCAGCTCCAACGACCACCTGCGCCTCGGTTCCACCTTTCACAGCATGCACGCCATCGCCGTGCTGGTGTGTTCGTGAACAAGTCGCTCTCGTGCAACGGATGCGATTCTTTCTCTCTCTTTCTCTCTCGAATCCCATCTCACAGCTTTTCTATTGGCATAACAGGCGTCGCCCGTGTCCAGCGGCGGCATCGAGATGCTGGAGACCGACACGTTCCGTCTGCAGTGCTTCCAGACGCCCACCGGCCTCAAGTTCTTCCTCACGGCGGCGCTCGGCACGCCCGAGCTCGACGCCGTGCTGCGCACAGTCTACGAGCTCTACGTCGACTACGTGCTCAAGGTATTGGAAAAAAAGCGCTTTGAGCCAGAAAGATTCATTTGATGATATTCACTTCCGGTAATTGATCATGTGTTGTGCGCTTAAACACTGTGTGTAGAACCCGTTCTACGAGCTGGAGATGCCGATCCGCTGCAGTCTCTTCAACGCGGGGCTCAAGACCTTTGTGGACAAGTTCAACCTGGACAGCAGTCGCCGACGACCGGGCGGGGAACTCTACTAAGCTTCCAACCTCAGTACTGTATCACCCTCTCTCTCGCTATGTTTCTTTCCTACTCACAGTGCAAACGGAATATCAACACACCTCTGGCATTCAGTCCGCCCACAGCGTTATTGCATCTCACATTACTCTACTGCTTTGCCAGCTCACCACCACTTTGCCCAAGATTGTCAGCGTCCAAGTTGAGCACGAGCGCGCCGTCGCCGCAGAACTTGTTCTCCTCCCAGCTGCCTTCGTAGAACGTCACGCCGCCGCCACTGCCAGAACTGGTGCTGCTGTTGCCACGATTGGCAAATGTGAACCGCCCGTGGCCGTGGCACTTGTCGTCCTTCCACTCGCCGTCGTACGAGCTGCCGTTCGCGTACGTGCAGACACCGCGTCCACAGCGCACGCCACCGACCCATTTGCCGCGGTAGACGTCTCGCGAGCGCGCGTACTCGCACGTGCCAAATCCGTTGCGCTTACCGTTGCGCCAGTCGCCAGTGTACTTTGTGCCGTCCAGGAGCGTCATGACTCCGTGTCCGTTACGTCGTCCAAGGTGCCACTGTCCGCAGTACGTCTCTTCGGAGCCGTTCGTTTGCTCGCTCATGCCTTCACCCTCGGGGAGTCCGTCTTCGGAGGCGACTTGTCCCGTGTAGTTACACAGGCCATTACCGTCGTCAAAGTTGTCAATGCGACCATGCTGCACCACGCCCCCACTCGCCCACGTTGCGACAAACTGCGAGCTGTCCGAGTACGTCGTCGTGCTATCCCCGCACTTGTGATCGTTGCGCCAGTATCCCTCGTGCTTCACCTCGACCCGCGGCGGTTTCTCGGACTGTGATGATGATGACAGCTGGCCACTACCAACATGGCGCTGAAGAATGCCGTACCCGTGACGTTGGCCGCCCTCCCATTCGCCCACGTACACGTCGCCGTTGCTGTACGTCATGGTACCCTGTCCGCACCGCTGATCGCAGTCCCAGGCGCCGTCGTACTCGTCACCGTTGGCGTACGTGCACTTGCCCTGGCCGTGGCGTCGAGAGATACTGAGTGTAGTATCCATCTCGCCGACGTACACGTCGCCGTTGTCGTAGTGCTTGGCCTTGATCGCGTTCGCGCTCGCGTCGTCGTCGTCCGGGAGCCCGTTGATGAATGGCTGCGGTTGCCAGAAGTGCAGCGCGCTCGTGGCGTCGATGAACTGGTTGGTTTGTGGGTCGATCCCGCCGAAGAGGTAAATGGACTGTCTGTCGAAAGAGGACACCCAGGCGTGCCCGATGTAACTCATCAGTCCGACGTTCGGTGTCGACAGTTCGCGGATTGAGCTGTTGGTGACGTCGAGCAGCACACAGGAAGTCGTGGACATCGCAGGCGAGAGCTCCGAGAAGCCCCCGTAGATGAAGATCACCTCGTGCGCCAGCTGCTTGCGCTTCTCGTCGAGAGCTTCGAGTGGGATGTCCTCTGCGAACTGGATGATCTTCCCGTTCGGTTCCTCCATAGGGAGAATAAGTGAGAGCGCCGTGAAGCAGCATCTCGCAGTCAGCGTCTTGAACCTCTCTGATGGCGAAGAAGATGACAGTGATGGTGTGAGCGAGAGTGTCGACCAGGCGTTCCCGACCAGATCCAGCACAAACACGTTCTCGAGCATCGGTCCTCCAGGTGCAACTGACTGTTTCCCGCCGAGTACGACGATTTGCGTGCCGTCATTTTGGGGAACGGCGCTATGATATGCGAGCGGCAGTGGACTGTTCCCTGTCGGTGAGAGCTGGATCCACCGTGGGGTGAAGACGCCAAGCGAGGATTCTTTGCCATTGTGGTCATCTGTGACTGGATCTTCTGCAGCGACCCCAGCAGTTGCGGACCGGTCTTGGACCATTCTCTCAAGCACAAGCAGCCACACGTCGGACAGGAGCTTTCCCGTGGCATCTTTGCCTCCGAGAGTCAGCATAGCGTCTTCAAAGCATTTACTATCTTCTCCAGTCGTTGACGAGCTGAGATATTTGGCTCGCGCACTCGCGTGCCAGGCTCGCTCGCATGGAAGAAGCATCGCCCCTCCGCCATCACCACCAGCTCCAGTGGTGTCCTGTGGCGCTGCTGCTGAGAAGCTGAGCTCTCGGCAGCGCAGCACATTGTTGGAGAAGCTCAGCTCGTGCACGTCGTTGAATAATGCGTTCCAGTCAGCTGAGGCTGGTTGAGGAGCAATCTCCGCGCCGGAAGAGATTCGCTCGCCTCCAAATGCGAAGGCTCGGTCGTGTACAGTGACGACCGAATGGCCGATGCGGCTCGCAAAGCAGCCGTCGACGTCGTAACTCTTGAGCCACTTGTCACTTTGCAAGTCGAAGAGATCGAATCTCGATGTGTCTCGGAACGCCTCGAATGGTAGCTCTCGTCCGCCAACGAGCACCGCTCTGCACAAACAAAGCATTCAGATAATCAGTCGTCTTGAAGCCCTAAGAAGGCGAACAATGTCCGATAAATCAAGCATGCGTACATGTGGCTGTTGATCAACCCAGCCGAAGCCCCAGAGAGTCCGAAGCACTGCTGATTGCCGTGCTGCTCCAGTTCCTTGGCTGCATGCGCTCCCCATGGAGCGTACTCTCGCGCCTACACAACACAGTGACGACCATCCATCTTCCCTCAGTCCAGTAGACTCGACAATTATGCGTGTGTGTACCTACGTGCAGGGTCTTGAGCTCGTAAGGCTCTGTCGCCATTGTGTCGAGCTGTCCACGTCAAGGTCAAGATGGGACTTTGCTTCTCCGAGTTTGAAGCTTCTGTCTGCCTGACTGGTCACGCGTTGCAGTCGAGAATCATTCAAGGTGACGCTGGACTTGGAGCGCCACACACGGGACGTTTTTTTCTTCAACTGCCACATTGAACCCACGACGCGACCTTTTGGGTTTTGCATGCCCGAAAAGATTGGTCAGTCAGTCACTCGTCGCCTCCAAGCAAACAAGCCTTCACGCAACCAATCTCGATCATTCGACCCATTCATTCATTCCGCATCAACACCATCAGCAGAGCCACACGCACACAGAAGTGAAGTAGTATGGCGATGGCGTCTCCAGTATCGATTGCGCGAAGCAGCAACGGACTTGCGATGGCTACATCACCGCGAGCGCACTCCATCACGTATCTACCAGCGCACAGTGAGCGACGCGCCATGCAGTACGACGAGCACATGGTCGACGTCGACGAGCTGGAGCGACGGCTCATGACGGACCGCCAGACGGGTCTGTCATCGCACATTGTCTCGAAGCTCCAGAATGAGAATCCAGAGCGCCTGAACCTGCTGCCGCTCGACGCCGAAGTCGGCCACGGCGGCATCCACGAGCTCGTCGGCGTGCTACGCGACGGCAGTTGGATCCACACGCGCGCCGAGAACCTGCTTCCAGGGGACGTGATCGCGCTGAAAGAAGGGCAGTGCGTGCCGGCGGACGTGCGCCTCATCGAGTGCCAGGACATGTTGGTCGACCAAAGCGTGCTACTGGGCAAGCGGGACTCGGAGCCGCGCGCCGCGACGACCAACTCGGTCTTCGACGAAGCCGAGGCGAACGTGCCGTACATGGAGGCGCTCAACGTCGCGTTCTACGGCACGACGGTCACGCGCGGACAGGGGAAGGCGATTGTGATCCGAACAGGTGAAGACACGGTGCTGGGTACGATCTCGAGTGCGCTGCTGCAGAAGAAGAAAGACGAGGGTAAGCGCGGTGAAGTACCGCTGACCGCGAGCATGAAGCAGCAGTTTGAGGATGTGTTCTGCACGAACGATCTGCTCCCAGCAGCGATCAACCGTATCTCGGCGCTCGTCGTGGAGCACTCGGAAGTGGTCAAGCGCACGGTCATCTCGGCGTCCTTCGGCGTGAACCCGGCGGTGATCATCGAGTTGGAGGACCTCGTGGTCGCGAACGAGACCAGCTCTGAGGAGCTCGAGCGCGAGATTGCGCTGCAGATGATGAACTACTGCCAGTCGAGCGAGGACGCCATAGTGTTCACGAAAGCGCTGGCTGCGTGTCGCCATCGGGTCGAGAGTGCGTTCTTCTTTGGAGGACAGAGTAGTGGAGCTACCTCTAATAGCAGCGACTCGCCAGGAACTACTGGTGGCGCTGGAGTGGCAGCTTCGAGCACGCAGCGCGTTCCTTCACTGCCAGCGTCCTCGCCGATTGCAGCGCCCGTGGTGATCGATCCGATTCGAGACCAGAGCGCGATCCTGCGCTTCTGCGCGCAGTTCGGGATGAACTCGCCGCGCAACGTGAGCGCTGCGAACCGCAAGATGCGCTACTCGACGCTGCTCCACGCGCAGATCAGCGGCTGCGAGGTATATGTGCACTTCGACCAGGAGTGCGGCGCTCACGTGGTGCTGCTGCAGGGACCCGCGCGCGAGATCCTGTCGCGCTGTGGTAAAGTGCGTCGAGATGGCACTACCACCATGTCCGCGTTGGAGACAGCAGACCTGCAGAAGATCCAGGACATGGTCATGGATCTGGAGGCGCGCAACGAGACGGTTGTGAGCTTTGCCGAGCTGTACCTGGACCCGGAGATCTATCCTGTGGGCGTGAAGTTTGACATTGAGAATTTCAATTTCCCAACGTCCAACATGTGCTATCTGGGCTCGCTGGGGCTCATCGAGAAGCTGCAACCTGAGGTGGTACTCATGGGGTCTTTTGCCAGAGCAGCGGACGTGCGTTTGCTCATCCCCACGGTCGATCAAGAGTACCCAGACGACAATGCACCGTACCTTGTTGAGTGTGAGGACGACATCGTCCAGGAGGACGAGGACGACATCGACGAAGAAGACGCTGGAGGACGCGTGCGCTGCGTATGCAAGATCCCCGTGCGGCTCCGCGAAGCGTCCACCGGCGAGGTCATCGATCTGGACGCCTGCGTGTTTCGCAGCAAAGTGCTCTCGATCTCTAACACGCTGAGCCAGTGGCGCCAGATCCTCTCGCAGCACTCGATCGTCATTTTTGACGGCTGCTCGCCCGCGCAGGTCGACCTCCTCGTGGAGACGCTCCAGGAACTAGGCGAGTGTGTGGGTCTCGTCGCCTCTGGGAGCGCCAATGCGCTCGCAATATCGAACGCAGACGTGGGTTTTGCGATCCCGGCGCAAGAGGTGATCGACTTGAGTGAAGAAGCGGCGGACGTCGTGCTCAGCAGCGCCACGTGTCCTCGAAGCGACGCGATCCGGCTTATCGAAGCGACCAAGAAGACGACGCTCTCGAGTTCAACGACAGCGTCTTCGGCAATGGTGCGAGGAGCTGCCGACAGCGCGGCGCTCCGGGTCGCCCCACTACCAAACCTCGCGAAAGCCAAGTCGGTGGTCGTGAACCTGCTTCGCGAAAGCATCTCTGCGGGAAAGATGCTTGGACTCTCGGAATCGGATCTCAAAGCCTGCTTCGAAACCGCGCTCTCAGGTGGACATTCTCCCATTTAGCGTACCCTGGGTCTCTCACCTTTGGCTGACGATACTGACCAATGTATTATGTTGCTGTTCTTGTAGAAATCGTGCCAACACCGCTGACCAACAGCGCTGGCAATGGAGTTCTCGCCAGCTCCAGCAGCAACCCGGTGGCAGCGTCGAGCCTTGTCTTTCCGCCTCTCAGTCCATCCAAGTTCCCGCCGAGCGCGTTCCGCAGCACGGGGCTGGTGCTCAGTCCCAACGCTGACGTTGTGCAGGCGTCCGTCTCAAGTATCTGATTTCCTCTTCCTTAAGCAACTGACAGACCCACAGATGCGAGAAGACATCTCTTCTATCTATCTCTTGCAAAGTAAGCTGAACAAATAGAAAAGAAGACCTCAGGGTACGTGATCTCCTCTAACAATCGCGTCTTTGCTATTGATGAAGTGACAGACAAGCTGGCTATTCATAGTGGACTCAATAATAGCGATGAGTTCTTCAAACGCATATGCCATGAGTTCTCTCAAGACTCTCACTTGTTGAATGGCCAGACGTATCGCTCACTCGAGAACGACGACCATGACAGAAGCAACCCAGCCTGGGTCGTCCAAGCCTCAGCAGCAGCCAAGTGCCTCCTATGCGCCGAAGAAAGTCGCCGGATGGAACTCGGTGCTGCATCGTCCCTCGCTCTCAAACCACCAAGTGGAGCTCGCAGCAGCAGTATCCGGAGCTCGTCCGTCCACAGCCCACGCCGCGCCAGGAATCGCCAGCGATCTCCACAACCAGAGCCACAGCCGCAGGAACAGCAGAGATGCTCCGAGTACCACGCTACTGCTACCTGGTTCGTCGCTTGAGAAGGACGAAGCGGACAAACGCCAGGTGCCGAACGAGGCGATCTTCAACACGCAGTTCACGACCGCCGGCCGCAAGTTCCTCACCAAAGTCAAGAAGAACCGCGCAATGCAGGTCGACCGCCGCACCAAGGGTTTCCAGCAGGGGATCGACCAGCGAACCATTTTAATCGACCCGATCACCAAACGTCACTACCGCGTACTGCTCGTCGACCCCGACATGCAGCGGCGAGAAGACCTTGCGGACGGACTCGAGCAGTTCTTTGAGATCCTCGTGGCGCCTGGCAACGAGCGCGCGCTGGCGCTGCTGGCGATGTTCAAAGTGGACTTTGTGCTGCTTCGCGCGTGCTTTGGCAACGACAACTCGGCAGCGTCCAGTCTGTCGCTCGTGTTCCTGCGCGAGATCAAGAAGAAGTTTGTGCACACGCCTGTATCCGTGATGGTGCCGCGAGTGAGTATGGCAGATGAGAGCGACAATAATGTTACTGCTGTAGCCCCGGGCGACATGGAGAAGCTGCTCCAGCGGCTGCTGAACCAGGGAGCCTGTGGGTACTTCGAGGACGATCTGCCGATCTCCGTGTTTATCGAGCGGCTCGGTAAGCTACTGCACTCGCTCGTGGTCGCGCAGACTGAGGTGGCGCAGTGCCACGGCATCCCCCAGGCGCAGAACGAACTGGGAGACGAGGTGGTACCCATCCAAGCGATCAAGAAGCGCGGCACGGCAGTGAGTCTGATTCGCCGACCGGCGACATCGAAACCCGACTCAATCACGTACGACCAGCACCGGATGATGCTGGAGCTGAGCCTGAACCAGCGCAAGCAGTGCCTCCTACAGCGCCAGGCGCTCACCGAGGCGCTCGACAGTCAACACTCGGTGCTCGGCGTGGAGCTCACGCTATCGACATCAGCGTCCACGGGGCTCGTGGGGCTCGCGTCGCCAGCACCGTCGCTCAGACACTCTGTTTCGTCACCCGGGAGTGGTGGCTTCAGGTTCACTCTTGAGCGTCGAAGCCTCTCCAAGAAGGTCCCACCACTGCCGTCCCAGAAGGAGATCAGCAAACGCATCTACGCCAAGCCGCAGGAGATTCAGCAGAAGATCCACAGCCACCTGTACGAGCGCTTCCACGCGTCCAAGCACAACGCAATGCCGCAGGATCCGCTGCTGCACCATTGCATCGTGATCGACCCGCAGTTAATCTCCAAGTCCACAGACAAGAGCCTGCTGGTGGCGAAGGCGTTCCTGCTCTTCCAGGAGAAGCGGTACGAGGAAGCGCTGCTGCAGGCAAACCGCGCGATCAAGATGCAGAGCAACAACCTCGTCAAGCTCGCGTACTTGCTCCGCGGCGCGCTCTTTGACATCGGCGGACAGCACGCGCGCGCCGAGCGCGAGTTCCTCGTGGCGCTCAAGCTCGACCCGAGTCTCCACCAAGCGCACTTCAACCTAAGCGTGAGTTTGCTCAAAATGGGTAAGGACGAGAAGGCACTGCAGGAGATTTCGCTCGCGCTGCAGGGCGACCCCCTGAACGAGCAGTACCTGCGCAATCGCGCGCTGATCTACCGACGCATGGGCAACTTCACGATGGCGCAGAGCGAGTACGCGAAGCTCGAGGCTCTACCTGGGGCTGCGGGGGCCGCGCTCTTGAAAGCAAATGCGCTGAGTCCTCCAGCGGCGGGCTCGTTTGCGAAAGCAGCATCCTCTGCAGCGTTGTTGTTGCTTCAATCGTCGCACGGAGGCGAACACTCGGATTCTGTGGACAATGGGCACAGAAAGAGCGAGATGGAGGATGGGCTGTTCGACCATCTGTTTGGGAAGCCCGCAGAGGACAGAGTGGCGCTCGTGTGTCCCCCGAAGAATCGCACGCCTGAGATGGTGGACAGTATTGTCGCACTGCTGCAGACAGTGCTCGTGTTCCAGGATTTCCCGACCCACGTGCTCCGGCGCGTCGCAGAGCTCATGGAGTACGAGGTCGTGGGCTGCGGCAAGCGCTTCGCCATGGGCGAGGACCACCCGCACAGCTTCTACGTCGTGTTGAACGGGAAGCTCAGTGTGCGGCGCAAGTTCGGCGATTTTGCGTCCAGCGTGACGACGCACCATCTGGAGAAAGGCATGACATTCGGGTGCACGGGCCACGCAGTCTCGCTTAGTACCCAGCTGATCGCGGACGAGAGCTCGGAGGTGGGCATCCTCTGGCCGGACGCCTATGACCTGTCGATCCGCAGCTTCTGTGTCGAGAAGAACAGCGAGATCTTTAAGTTCCTGCAGCAGATGAAGGCGTTCCGGCACTTCAGTACTAGCGAACTGGGTCACATCATCGGAATCTCGGAGCGCAAGCGGTTCCGCAAGGGCGAGACGATCTTGGAGCAGAACGAGGTCCCCAAGCACCTCTGCATCCTCTGGAAGGGCTCATGCCTGATGTACCAGGACTTCAAGAAGTCGCCACTGTGCTCTTCTCTTGATGATGGCAGTAGCAGTGACGTGTCGAGCGGCGAAGAGAGCGAGAGTGGACGGCAGTCGAGACGAGCACACCGCAGGGCAAAGACCCTCGAGCAGGAGAAGCCCGTGCTGCCGTTCCACCGGTTCATTGCCAAGCCCAACTGGCCGCTGGGCTTTGAGACGAGCGACAGCCGCAAGATGAAGAGCCGCAAGCACGCACGCGGCCGCCGCAATGCGCTGCTGAGCGGCGACCAACTGGCAAACTCGTCCCAGGTGCTGAACCGGATGCTCAAGGCGCCGCCGAGTCTCCCTGAGAAGCTCAAGCTCGACGATAAAAACGCGCTCATCCAGACGCTCGTCGCCCCCGCGGTCTTTGGCGAGTCGGCGTTCCTCGACCAAGACCACCAGCGATCGAAATGGTACGACTTGCACGCTAACAGGCTATAAACAATGAGGATACTTGATACTAACTGTGAGTGCGTTTGTCTCACCAAGCTCCATTGTGGCCGACTGCATCGTGGAGATGCTGCTCTTCGATCACTTGCGGCTCCAGGAGATGGATCTGGCGTCCGAGGTGATCCACGAGATCTCGGAGCACGCGCCAAAGTGCCTCAACGAGAAGCAGGTCGTCAAGCAGCAAGCTGAAAAGGTGCGATAGATAGGGCAAAGCTGCCGCAGCTCATATACCTACTGCATGGTCTCATGGCTGTGCAAATACAATGACCTCTAATAGGAATCCTGGAGCGAGTATAAGAACATGCGGCTGCTGGAGGTGTCCAAGTCCCGCTGGCCCGAAGCCAAGGTGAGTGAGCAAGCAATCCAGGGGTTCCATCAGATTGTTCTAGGTCCCCAAAGCGCACATTACCCGGTACCTGGAACTGGAGCTGCTGCTGGCGGTATCTTACCTTGAAGGCTGAAATATTCTGTTTGTGTGTACTGTAGAAGCACTTGCGTTTGCTGTCGAACGGCTGCAGCATCATGCTCGCGGGTCGACAGGCGCACGCGGACCAGCCAGAGACGCAGTGACGGCCACAGTCCAACCAGGGAGTGTAGCCTGGCGTACAGTATTCAATTATTTCGCTGGGTTCTTGTGAATGCGAAGCTGGAAGCAACAAAGCCGAGCCGAGCCGCTGTTGTGTAGCTCTTCAGGTTGTTCGACCACCTGAATGGCAATGCGATTCAGCAGCAGCAGCAGCAGCAGTGCGTCTGATGAAATGCAAAAAAATAAGTCCAGAAACCATCAGCAACGTGGACACGTTCGTCCATTTTGTGTGAGCCTTCTCTTCGTTGTCTGGGAGGAGCAAGCCCATTCGCATTAATTTGTGCCTGGCGTTCTTTCAAACAGCAAACGCTCACAAGCACCACGTTGAAGCGATGAGGACAAGGAGGCCGTAAGCATGCCCACGCGCTTGAAGGGACGAGGAGATTCACGCCGTCGTTTTCTCTTCAACATGGCCTAAGAATGTGTGTGAGAGGGAGGACATGGGCTGGGTAGGACGAATTTTCCAGTGCAGGGCCAACATTGGACTGTTGGACAAGACGCACACAGCACTGCCGTTTGCAGTGGAGGGCCGCGGTACGGTCCAGAGGACTGATCTGAAGATGATGAATATTTTGGCCGAGCGTGTGGATGGTAAATAGTCTTCGATTTCGATTTCGTATGGCGTACCCAGCAGGACTCTTGGTACTGTACACCAAGAGTCACTTTGGTCAAGAGTGCGTCACGAGGAATGGAGGAATGCCGTCATGGATAGATACGAGCTGGTGTTGTGAGCGAGCCTCGCATACAAGTGCGCACCATCAGCTCAGCAAGATCAAGAGAGGGAAGGCTCATCAGGATGTGTTGGATAGAGAGGGAGCGAGGACAGTCGCATGGTCACGCGCAGAGAGAAGAGAGAGCGAGCGATTGCGAGCCACCCGCCGCGTGCCTGGAAGGACTGCATGTGCAATCGCTGTTGTCACTTTGTAAAGCGCTCAATTGTCAAGCTTTTTGAGTGGAATGGTGCTTGCCAAGAGATCATTTCACAAAACACGGTGGATTGAGATTTGAAAGTGAGTTTATTCTGCACATCTTGGTGATGAGCTGACTCTTGTTCCAAAGAGTAACTTGATTCTAGCACCTTGTTCTGTAATCATTATTTACTTGATAACCGCTCTGATTACGCCTATTTTCAGGTAAAATATTGCATCTGCATTATCCGCGTAGCTAAATATTGCACATGGGTTTACCAGGCATTATGAGCGCTTCCTTCGCTTATCAATAGCAGCAGACACGCTAAATAAGTTTGTTTAAGATCACAAGATCTTCACAATAGCACTAATTCGAGCTGCAATTTATCTCCTTCCTAATAAATTGCATCCCTTACGTCCGCTCTCATTGGCTGTTTGGGTGAGCTTGTGCGACACGCAAACACCGCTGCCACAGAAGTGTCACTTTGGCACACATCTCCCAGCCCTCCTTCCTTCCTTCCTTCCCTCCTCGCGCCTGCGCGTGGCCCGCCCACCGGCGATGCGATGGCGGAGCGCGAGCAGTATGAGTGGCGCCGCGCCAGCCAGCAGCAGCAGCAATAGCAGCACCCCTCCTAACAGCAGCAGCACCCACGCCGAATCAGCCGAATCAGCCGAATCAGCCGCCGCAGAAAGGGCCGAGGAGCCCCACGCGTCGCCGCCTCTACTTGCACCCTCAGCCACAGACACACACGCACACGCAGCGCTGCCCGGCATGGCCATACCCACATCCGCCGCGCATCAGACAGAGAGCCTTATGCCCGCGCCTCGCTTCCCCACGTACCCGATGGTGGACGCCGGCGCTGGCGCTGTTCCTGCGCCGCCGAATAGCTCGTCGTCGGAGAACGCGCTCGTGCACAACTTTGACCTGAGCAAGTACAAGGACGGCCGCTACAAGCTCGTGCCGGCGTCCGCGCGTGATCAGATCCGCTACACCGGCAGGTTCCTGCACCACGGGCCGTTCGCGAAGCGCAAGTCCAAGGTGAACACGGTGCAGTTCGACTGGCCGGGCGTCGCGTTTGAGATCGTCGTGCGTGGCACCAACACGGTCGCGATCCGCCTCAAAGGAGATGGTCAGTGCCTAATCCTAGTTTCCTTGTAAATGCTTTGCTTGCGGGTGTCCTTCTCGGGTTGTCACTCTGTCAATACGTTGACAGCTTGGCAGTTTGGAGCCGGGGAGTGCGAGACAAGTGGTCAGCACGTCACTGACCCACTCTCCAGCCTCAAAATCGGACTCATTTGGATTAATTTCGTCATTTCTTATTCGTCACTGATGCTACAGGCAACTACTTCAACATCTTTATCGACGGCGCGTTCCGGTGCATCCTCAAGGCCTCACTCAATGCCACGTGCTGCGAAGGTAGGAATGTCTCCAATTGCATGGCTCGTCCAGTTTTGTCCACACGAACGTGCCTCAATACTAACTGGCCTCTCTTCACACGCTCGCACTGGTCTATTCTATTCAAATAGTCGCCACGGATCTGGACCCCAAGAGCGAGTACACGGTGACGATCACGAAGCGCACGGAGCCGCAGATGCGCGGCGCGCTCTCGACGTTCAAGGTGTGCACGTTCTACGGGTTCATCGTCGAGGCGAGCGCCGACGTGCTGCCGTGCAAGCCCGCGCCGGTGCGCAAGATTGAGTTCATCGGCGACAACGTCACGTGCGCGTTCGGCAACGAGGGCAAAGTCACAAGCTCCAAGAACCGCTTCGGCATGAAAGGGCGCATGGAGAACGTCCACAACGGCTACGCGTGCATCCTTGCGCGCATGTTCAACGCCGAGGCGCACGTGCTGGCGTGGAGTGGCAAGGGCGTGCACAGCAACTCGGCCGACTGGGGTCCCAACATGCCCGCGCTCTGGAAGAACACGATTGCGTCGCGGGAGGGGCTTTGGGATATGTCCAGTTGGACGCCCGACGTCGTGGTGGTCAACCTCGGCGCGAACGACCTCTTCCCGCCGGCGTCGCTCGAAACCGAGATCGTTGGCGCCTATGCGCTCTTCCTCGCAGAAGTGCGGCAGTGTACGTGCAAAATACTGTAACGCGACTCTATTGGCGCCGATGTATACCACACACGGAAAATGGTTGGCTGACATATTTGTGTGTGGAAATGATGGTGTATATAGATCGCCCGGATGCGCACATCTTTTGCGTGGCGTACGATGACGGCTGCATGAGCGCCGAGGACTCGGAGATCAACCGCAGCCATGTGTCACTGCAGCTGCAGGAGATCGTCAAGGTCGCCATGTCCAAAGTGAACAAGCACGACTCGCGAATGCACTACGCATTCATCAAGGTGCGTCCCATTCTTGTCTTCTTGTGTAGCTCATGACATTTGTACTTGTGGACTGATTGGTACATGCACACTGCTGTTGTCTACAGATTGATGGCGGTCTGGAGGAGAGCGACTACGCGACGCTGATGCACTACGCGGTGAACGGCCACCTGAAGATCGCGAACTTGCTCGCTGAGGAGATCGCGCTCAAGGCCAAGTGGCGCGTCGAGAGCCGCCCGTCGACGATGCCGTACCCGCAGGAGAAGAGCCAGATTCTGATGCCCAAGGACTCGTCCAACTGCACGATCTCATAGTGAAGAGGGCGAGCTCTGGAAGAGCTGGAAGAAGAGCGAGCATACACACATACAAGCGAGTGGTGGGTGGTGTTGAAGCAGATGCAGACGGATGGAAAATCGACCGATGAGGTGATTGGAAGTGTGCACCTGCATGATGTCGCATCATTCACATGCACATGCATTTGTACGAGATGCACATGCAGGACATACGGGCACGAAACATATTTATTACTGTGTACCACACTATCTGATAAATGAACGAAATGACTGAACTTTGAAAGGAACGAAATTGCTGTGCGCCACACTATTTTATCAGACTTAATTGAGATATGCATGCATACAAGTATGCGAGTGCGCATCCCTTTCTCCTATTTTGCTCTCACTTTCCAAATCCGCATTTCCGAATTTGCAACAGATCCACGAAGTCAAGACCAAACCAGAAAGCAAAGCAAAGATGGCGGAGACACTGCGCGAACTACGCACGCTGCTGAGCCGCACGAACGTGAAGCTGCTGTCGCTGCGCAACAACCTGGGCAAAGAAAGCACCAGCAGCAGTAGCAGTGTGGAGCTGCTCACGGGCAAGACGCTGCAGGCGTTCCTCGTCGACACGGCGGACGCGCACCAGAGCGAGTACGTGAGCGACGCCAACAAGCGCCGCCAGTTCATCAGCGGCTTCACGGGCTCCAACGGCACGGGTGCGTGAAATGCACTGCCATTGGCTTGCGTTTTGTTTGTGGATGCACATGTCTGACTTGTCTTGTGTGTGTATGGGTTTGATAGCACTCGTGACCCCGGAGAAGGCGCTGCTCTGGACCGATGGAAGATACTTTCTGCAGGCCGAGCAGGAGCTGAGCGCTGAGTGGACGCTGATGAAGTCCGAAGAGCCTGGCGTTCCTACCATCGAGGTGAGAGTTGTTGTGTGCCTGTTACTAGTATTTCGCTGTTGTACAATGCGACGCTGTGCGGTAGACTGACGGTGGTTGAACTTGGTCTTTGTGCAACAAACAACAGCAATGGGCGGCGAAGAACCTGAACGGAGACGGCGTGTTTGCCATCGATCCGTTCCTGACGTCTGTTTCGGCTGCTCGGTAAGACTCCATTTTGTATCAGTCAGTCACTCGCTAGTTTCGTCTTCTAGCAAACCGTTTACCTTCTTGTACCCGTTCGTATCGACTAGTAACCTGGCGAACGCGCTGAAGGAGACGGAAGTGGAGCTTGCGGCGCTACAGGAGACCGAGAACCTCATCGACTTGATTTGGAAAGAGCGTCCGCATGTGGGCAAGTCCCAAGTGAAGTTCCTCTCGGAGAAGTACACGGGCCGCTCGGTCGCCGCGAAGCTCGACGACGTGCGCACCGCCGTGAAGGAGAACGGAGCCGACGCGATCGTGCTCACGGCGCTGGACGACATCGCGTGGCTTTTCAACATCCGCGGCAACGACGTCGAGTTCAATCCTGTCGTGTATGTGGCTACTGTACCTTTTGAACTAGGATATGATAACGTGATACCTGTCTTGTGGGTTTCTGACATCATTGTTTTGCATTGTATTGATGTGGTTACTGCAGTGTCTCGTATGCGATTATCACTCAGGACGCGGCGACACTGTTCCTCGACGCTGCCAATCAGGAGGAAGTCGCAAAGCACTTTGCGTCGAGCGACGTGGTCTGCAAGCCGTACGCGGATGTGCTGCACGAGATCGCCGCTTACACGGCTGCGAACAAGGACAAGAAGATCCTCGTGGACCCGGTGCAGTGCAACGTCGCGGTGTTCCTGGCGATCCCGCCGGCGATGCGCCAAGAAGGTACGTCGGTCGTGATGGCGCAGAAGGCGATCAAGAACCAGGTGGAGATCGAAGGCATGCGCCAGTCGCACATCCGTGACGGCGCGGCGCTGACCAAATACTTTAGTTGGCTCGAGAACGAGGCGGTTAATGGACGCCTGGGCGACTGGGACGAAGTGCAAGTCGCGGACAAGCAGCAGCAGTTCCGCGAACAGATGGAGGGCTTCGTGTCGCTGAGTTTCGACACGATCTCGTCAATCGGCCCGAACGGCGCGATCATCCACTACAAGCCGAAGCGCGACGCGTGCCCGAAGCTTTCGACCTCGGCGATGTACCTGAACGACTCTGGCGCTCAGTATCTGGACGGCACGACTGACGTGACCCGAACGCTCCATTTCGGCGAACCGACCGCGTACGAGAAGGCGTGCTACACATACGTGCTCAAGGGCCACATCGCTCTGGCGCGCGCGGTCTTCCCCGACAAGATTGAGGGTGTGAAGCTGGACGCGATCACGCGAGCGCCGCTCTGGCAGGCGGGGCTTGACTACCGTCACGGCACGGGCCACGGCGTCGGTGCGTTCCTGAACGTCCACGAAAAGGGAGTGGTAAGTGAGCTTATTGTTGCAGGTTGAACCACACAGTTGATCATTGGGTATCTACTGACCGTGTATGGCATGTTGGTCTGTTTGTAGCTCTTGTCATTCCGCTTGAACCCGAACGGACTTCTCATCCAGGACGGCATGATCCTCAGCAACGAACCTGGCTACTACGAGAACGGCAACTTTGGCATCCGCATCGAGAGTCTCATGGTCGCGAAGAAGGTTCGTATCGTCTTTTGATTGATACATTAGTGCTGCTGTTTGCATCAGAACTAATTGCCATTGCATCACGCCAGGCGACGCACATCAAGAGTCCGCTGCAGAAAGACTTTTGCGAGTTTGAGACGATCACCATGACGCCGATCCAGCAGAAGCTTATCGACACGAGCCTGCTCACGAAAGACGAGGTGGACTGGCTCAACGCGTATCACCAGCAGGTGCACGACAAGCTCAAGCCGCTCTTGGAGAGCGATGCCCAGGCGTACGCGTACCTCGTGCGCGAGACCAAGCCGCTGTCGATCAACTAACTGATCTACAGGCAGGAAGATAGCACTCTGGCGATTACGAGCACAAAGAGCGTGAGTGACGTGTGTTTATGAATACCCCACCCCATCCAAGTCAATCAATGTTGCTGATATGAACAGCGCTTTACCATCAAACGTGTGCCTTTATTCCACAAAATTCGCCTTGAAAGTGTCCTTTTGTGGCTCTAGATTCTCTTCCTCCTCTCTTTCTTCTCCTCTGCTTTTTTCATCTTCGTGTCGCATATCCGGCGACGAGCTGCGAGACGCGCGATGCGCTCGCTCCAGCACTTTCGCGCGCCTTACCTCGCGGTCGTGCGCGCGCTCGATCTGGTGCTGCACGCGGCTCTCCATCGCGACGAGCCGCTGGTGCTCGCGCTCCCGACGCTCGAGTTCCCGCCGCTTGCGCTCTTCCTTCTGGTGCGGCGTGTCGCCCGCGAGCGCGTGTGCGAGGTAGTCCAGCTGCTGCTCGTAGCCTCTGAGCTCCTGCGCGATCTCCTTCTGCTTGACTTCGAACTCGTGTTGGGAGAGCATCGGCAGGGTCTCTGGCTCATCTTCCACTGGAGCTACAGGCTCTCCTTGCTGCTGGTGTTCTAGTGATGGATCTGCTGGTGACCTGAATGACTCAAATCTCTCTGCCTCTACGCGATGAAGTGTTCTTGACTGCACTGGAGGAGTTTGCTTGACTGGAGTATCGCTGTCTTGAGTTCTGTGAAGAGCCTGAACGGTAGGGTATTCATGATCACGGCTCCGATTCTTCCCCCTTGGCCCTATCTGCTCGGAACCAAGCTCCATACTTGGATATTGCACTTTGCTGTGCTGCTGCTGTGCTGGCGGCAGCGGTGGTGGACGTGGTGGCGACTGTGTGGCTACTGCGCCATAAGGAGAGGCTACTGACACTGTGGAAAAGGGAGCACCGCTACCACTGGAGGGCCTTGCACTACCACCACTACCATTGAGCTCTTCAAAAGAAGGGTAGAGCGCACCAGCAAGCCGCGTTGTCTCCCATGACGCTGATGGCTCTGGCGCTGCTGGTTCTGGCGCAGATGCCACTGGCGCAGATGCCACTGGCGCAGATGCCAGCGAGGGTTGGTGCTGCAGCGACTGCGCAGACACCAGTAGAGGTGGAGATGGCGGCAGCTGCTGCTGTCGATGCTGCAGTGTGTGTGGAAGTGACTCACGCCAGCCGCTCAGAAGCGCGTCCGGTGCGTCAAACTCGTCAATGAGCTCGTCTTCGTACGCTGCTTCTTCGTGCATCGAGAGCGCCATTTTGCTATTCTTCCTCTCTTTCTCTCTGTCTCGGTCTGATTTGCAGTGTGAGGGGATACAGTAGAGAATGAATGTGAGGCAGAGTGATGGTCAATTGGACGCTTATCTAAGAAATTGTATGAAACTGTATAAAGTCCCAAGCGTCTATGCTAACGGTATCGCCTCCCTCGACTCTCGCTGCGGCTTCGACTGCGGCGTCTCCTGCAGCTGCGCCCGTCTCGTCGTCTATCGGACGAGCGACTGCGGCTTTTGTTGCGGCGCCTGTGGCGATCCGCACTGCGCTCGCGAGGACTTCGATTTCTTTGGCGGCGATGACGGTCTCGACTGTGACTGCGTGAGGTGCTCGGAGTTCTCGCTCGGCGTCCTCTCTTGCGGTCGTCCTCTCGGTCCCCTCGGTCCCCTCGACGGGACTCTACAGGGCGGCTTTGTGCTGCTGGGAGTGCCGCCACAGCAGTGCGCTGCGGCTCCTCTTCTTGTAGACTCACAGCCGGCTGCTCTTCTTGACGAGGCAATTCAGGAGCAATTGTTGCTGCTGCTGCTGCTAGTGGTGGTGGTTGAGCTGCTTCCAAATCTCCGACACCCTCAAGACCCACTGGCGACGCGGCGACCTGCTCTATGACTGTCTTGGTCTCCAGTGCTGCGCCGTTCGCATTCTCTTGTCCATCTTCACCTTCATTATGAGAGCTGCTGCTGCTGTCATCCACTGCGAACGGGTTCACCTCAGTCAACGGCTCGAGCCAGCGCACTTTCTCACGCGAGTAGAGCTCCATGATCACGATGCTCGCGTCATATAGCTCGCGCTTGTCGACACCAAAGAGCGCGTACCAGTGCGGATCACCGGGGAGCTTGATCTGCAGGAAGCGGCTTGCGAGGAAGATCGCCGCGCACGCGATAACCTCGGACCTGTAGCGCACGCACAGGTCGATGCGCAGACTGTCGTTGATGTACCCCCAGGCCTTCTGTGCCAGCTCCTTGCTGCCGCCGATGATTTTGACGTAGTACAGAATGTACTTGTGCGGGTGCTCCGTGACGTTGTAGATGCTGAAGCCCAGGTCGATGAGAATCTGGCGCTCCACGAGCACGAGCCAGTCGCGCCAGAGGCAGTACGTGCTGCCCTCGAGGTCCAGCAGCTGCTGCTTGGCGCTCGTCTTGCCCCACTTGCGCCGCTGGTAGAGCGCGTAAAACACCGAGAGCACGTCCTTGATGCGCTTGTGGCGCTCTTCAACCTTTGCAGCTAGGAAGAGGCACGCGAACGCGACCCGGAACGCGTCAAAGTCTCGCAGCGACTTGCGGTAGAAGAAGCGGTGCAGCATGGTCTGCGCGGTGGCCATGACCACCTGCGGCAGGCGCAGCAGCACGCCCGCCTCCTGGATCAGCTCGCAGCCGAAGAAGCGGTGCGCGCGTTCTACCTCCGCCAGGATCCCGTCTTGCAGCGAGGGCGAGCGCTCGAGGATCGACGCCGGCAGCAGCACGTGCACGGGCGGCGCCGCGTCATTGCTTGGAGGCGCCATTTTGAATGGCGATTTGGGTGCTTGCGAGCGAAATGGGATTTTTGTCTTGAGGCAGAGTTTGTATTGGAAGTTCATTCCGGGCTTTACAAGCGGAATTTGAGCCCAACGAGATGCTTTGCTTTTTTGGATGAACCAGCAAGCAAGATGGAGCATGCATCAGATAGATTGCTGCTTGAAAAGTAAGATGCACGATATAAAATGTCAAATGCAATTAGGGTTGTATGATCCAGCCTAGCATTGTTTTTGCTTGATTTCTACTATGTACTCGTCTTCTCTTGTTCGAAGCTTGTCAAAAGCAGGGGCTCGATGGGACACCAGTCAATGCAAGTGCTAGGCAAAACAAAAGTGGGTACGTGAGACTTGGGCGAGTTGCCGCAACAAGCGCCCAACAATTACGGACAGCATTTTGCCTCTCTCTCTCTACAGCGCAAGTAAAACACCCCATTTGGCCCCCAATTGCATCGCGCATCAACTCTCGTGGGTGATCCTGGAGTCACACCCTGCGGAAGCGCAGACTCGACCACACTTTCAATCAGGCTGTGATCCATGCAATCAATGTGGCTGGTTGGGCGGCGGTGTACATCAAGTAACACCCTTTGCTCCAGTTCGATTGGGCCTCCGAACAAGCCAAGCGCTGATCCGCGACATATGAAAACACTAGCGATACACACACTTGCACACAACGATACGGATACCCTCTCAAACTACTCTCCTACGACAAGATGTAGTCGAGAGCGAGCCGATCATTGTCCTCCTCCTCCTCAATGGGGAAGAATCGCGGGATCGGAGACGACGGGCTCAAGC